>PVHP010004657.1:0-69701 GCA_004024765.1 Zapus hudsonius | reverse complement strand
CGTGGGCTGTCTGTATTAGTCCTTGTGGCAAGGGATCCTGTATATCTTAGTACTCATCTCGGTCTTCCTTACCCAAGTGAGTTGTTACTGATGGGTGCCATGCCTCTGGACTGTCTCCCCCACCACGGCTCTCACAATCTTTCCGCCCCCTCTTCCGCCATACCATTAGCAAAAATTGTTTTTGCCATTTTTCTATTATATGTGTCTTTGGTAAACTGAATAAAATAATGCATTTATTAGGGTCTAATTACTGTCTGGTTTCCTTTGTTACACATTCATTGATTAATGAATTATTTAGAATCATGCTGTTTGAGTTCCAGTTATTTGAGATTTTATTACATGCCTTATTCATGCTGAATTCTGACTTAATTTCTATGTTCCCAGAAAATACCCTCTCTTAAGACTTTTAACTTTGAATTATGAATCAATGTCTTAAAGACTAGCCCATGGCCTATCTTTGTGAAAATAGAGTGTGCACCTGAAACAAATATGCATTTTCTGATTGACAGATGGAGTTCAACACTACACATGCCAGTGGGTCTGGGAATGTTCACACTGATCACAAATTTTTATGTTTATTAGTTTTTGTCTAGTTGTTTCATGATCCTAATGAAGTTTCTTAAAATCTCTTACCACAATTACCACAATTATAACATGTTTTTTTTTCTCTTGCTTTTTTTTTTTTTTTTTTTTTTTTTTTTTTTTTTTTTTTTTTTTTTTTTTTTTTGAGGCAAGGTCTCACTCTAACTGTCTCAGGATCTGGAATGCACTATGTAGCCTTGAACTCCCAGCGATCTTCCTACCACAGTGTTGGGGTTAAAGGCCTGCATCACCACACCCAGCAGCTTCTCTCTCTCTCTCTCTCTCTCTCTCTCTCTCTTTCTCTCTCTCTCTCAATACTCTATACAGATCAGCTTCTTCCATTTTAAAACTTTGTTAACAGATGCGAATATTTATAATTATTAGTTTCCCAATAAACTGTTATTTTAATTATTGTAACATCATTCCTTTCCTTATTTTTCTCATAGTAATTATTGTTTTGAAGTTTATTTGATATGAATTTAGGCATTCTGTCTTGCATTCTATATTCATACAGTGTTTTTGTCTTCCCTGTTTAATTTTATTTATTTGGTCTTTGCATTTAAAATATTTTTAGGACTCCATAAAATAGCTGGTTCTTGTTTTTTAACCTAAACTTTGGTTGATATCCTTCTGATTATGGACAGTGTAGTTGAAGGTAATATTGTATAATTTGATTTTAAATATAGACAAGTTGTAAACATCCCCCTTCCCAGCACTGCTTTCCTTCATAATTGTCAGGAATAGTACATGTACATCAATGAAATTGTTATGGTAATCAAAAATATGAGACAGATTACATATTATGCCTTTATTACTAAAGAATTTTTAATGGGTGTAAGGTCTGGATTAAATTTTTAAGAACATAATTATTTTACATATGTCATTATATTGGTAATGACCTCCAAATTTCTGGTGAAAAAAATCACAATTTGTGTTATTCTATATTGCATCATTTCCTCTTCAAATATTTCAAGATTATTTCTTTACCTGTTTTCAGTGTTTACATAGTGACATTTGTACTGCAAATTGGAACGTGAAGATATCAATTTAACTATAAGTCTGACCACTTGTGATATAACTAAGAGCGAGTTAATACTAAGAGAACAAACGCTCAGCTCTTGAATGAAAATGGTAACATCTGAGTCAGGGGCTGGAAAAGACAGCTTACTTGCATGTTCTCTGGAAGACTTCCTGTGTGACAGACAGAATGTTTGTTAGGGTAATATCCCACCTCCTCAGTGCCAGGAGTTACATCAGTTAATTCAGTTCTGTCTAGCCCTAAAATCTATCCTTTTCCTCTTTTTGTATATTTTTGGCATGGCTCTACTCTCACCATTCCTTCTAAACCTATTTTGAATAACTTCTATGGCCTAATCAATAAACTTGCCCTTGACAGTACAAAGGTAATGTCATCTGGTTCTTCTTTTGGGGTTCAAAGTTCCATTTTTCTCTTTTAATGTACTCTGCTCCAATTTTGGCTTACTTTGGGTTGCTTTCACATAGTTGATTTTGATGTATCTTCAGAGACTGAATTACCTATCATCTATCTATCTATCTATCTATCTATCTATCTATCTATCTATCTATCATCTTCTATCTATCATCTATCTAGTACAAGTCAGCACACTGAACAGACTGCAACTGAAAAATGCAAGTCGATTGTCTTAATACAGCTTGGTCCATCATAGAGATAATCCATGACTTTTGAATATGACTTTATGTCACCTTTATAAAAGAGATTTGGAGACAGTGAAAACTATTCCATCACTGATGCCTAAATCTAGAATCTTCTATGTGCCTTTAGAAGAAACCTCATCCTGCCTCAACTCTTTATAAGAAGGCTTGGCCTATATTACTGTCTTTTTTGAAGAGGAACAATATTTTGGCTGAGCTTTATTGCTATGAATCATGGGATTAGCAGATCACTTATTATATTTCTTGTTAATAATACTTATGAGATGAGAGAGAGAATATGAGAGAGTGGGAGTGCCAGGGCCCCTTGCCATGACTAACACATACCAGACACTCGTGCTTCTGCATCCAGCTTTACCTGGATACTGGAGAATTGTACCCCAGTTGGCAGGTTTTGTGAGAAAGTGCCTGCTAGACCTTCTCCCTAGGCTCCTTAGTGAGTTTTTACCTTTTTCCTTACCCTTACAGCTCGTGTCTTTTGAAAGTCGCCTGATCTTGCAATCTTCCTTATTTCTCATATGGGCGATACCACACATTTCTGTAGCTGCCAAAATTAGATAACCAATTCTAAGTAGCCTATTCAGCTTGAGCCATTTTTGTAAGAACAGTCTTTCACTGAGCCCCTATTTCGGGAAGTGAGAAATTCATGCCCAATTCACAGTCTTTGCCGTCTAGTCAGTGTTCCTGACATCATCCAAAATGTTTTTGATTCTTGCTAGAGATGAAAAAATGACAATCACAAGCCTTACCCTCACTGATCACACCAAATTCCTTAACAGACTTCCATGCAAAGAAACCTTTTATACATTTACCAACTTCTTCTTTCTTTATAATTGCCTGATCTTTAATTTCTTTAATTTCATTTTGGTGATAGCTAGATGGGACATCATAGAGGAAATTTTAGCATTCTTTCCAGCTGAGCAGTTGATTGGTTTTATCGTATCATATGATAAGGCTGACACTATATGGTGTTCCATGAAGTGTTAAAGCAACACTAAAAAATTACTGGGAAGCATTCATTTCATATTGAAGATAACCTGGAATTCTGGCACCCATACTTCAGTTGGGTGGAAGTGCTTTCTGTTAAGTTTTGGTTTTAAGTAAATGGACTAAACTGGGACAACATTTTTATAAGTTTATGAAATTTATTCGTTTTGTTCCTTGATTTTTGAATTTGAGCCAGAACTGATGACTCTTTTTGAAAGTGCGTAGGTCTGCAATGTATTCAGTTGTTGACAGGCACCTAGGCTGATTATTCATTGTGAATAGTGCCACAGTAAACACGGGCATGAAGTTTTCTGTTCAGTGTGCTGACTTGTACTAAACAGATGATAAATAGATGATAGATAGATTGATTGATTAGATGATAGATGATAGATGATAGATACATACATGATAGATAGATGATAGATAGGTAGATAGATGATTGATAAATAGATAGAGATAGATAGATAGATAGATAGATAGATAGATAGATAGATAGATGATAGATAGGTGATAAAAACCAGGAGTTGGGATAGATGGGTCGTTTTGTAGTTGTATTTTTGTTGCTTAGAGGAGTTTGCATAGTGTTCTCCATAGTGATGATATTAATCTTATTGCCATCATGAGTGTATAAATTTGCCTTTGTCTCTATATGTTGACCTTTTTGTTTATAGTAGACATTCTAACTGGGACAAGGTAATGATACTCCGTCATAATTTTTATTTTCATTCACCCCATGGATAATGATATTGGACATTTTTATATAACTGTTTATATTTTTATTTGGAGACTAACTATTCAGACCACTTTCCCACTTTAATGAGATTATTCTAAGATTTTAGTCACTTAAACCTTCATAATATTAACCCTCCATCAGATGAATAGATGGAAAAATTTCCTCCTATACTTATTGTATTTTCATTTCTTTGTTTTTTGTTTTCTCTGTATGCAGATCATTTACAGTTTGATGCAACCCCATTTGTCCAGAAAAAGTTGTCTATACCAGTGTGTTGAAGTGCGTTTTCTCTGTCTCCTTCCAGGGTAATCTTGAGATATCTGATACAGGTAAGGAAGAGTCGCTGTAGAATGGTGCTATGCCCATTGTTGAGGAGCTTGGTCTTCATTTTGAGATGAGAGACAAAATAACACCTTGTGTTTGGAGAGATAATGTGTAGCTAGTGTGATTAGGGATTGATTGATGGTGTGATTGGCTACAATCAGGAAAGTAACAAATAGGATGCTATTAGAATTAAGGTCAAAGACAATAATGGACTGGGATTGGTACAAGTAGACAAGAATGGGATTGAAGAGAGAATATTGAGGAGGAGTGGGAATCATCTGGATATATTGGGGATTCAATATCTGTGGAAGTACATAGCATAAGAAATGTTAATGAGGAGAATATCCAGCCAACTGGGGATGGGGAGGGGGGGCAATGAGGAATTGGGGATAACAACTCATTGTTGGCCCACTAAACAGTGTAATTCATTATGGACAATTAAAAAAAAGAAATGTTAATGCAGAATTCTATCAGATAGTCAAAATTATTGTTAGGACAAATCATGAGCAATAAAGGTATCAGTGATATTTAACCATTAAATACAGGTGAAAAGAAGACAAATATATATTTAGCATATTAACCACCATTTCTTACATGTACATATTTGCTTCACTTTTACAAATACCTATGATTAGTATAAACTGACCTTTTAAATTCCAATATTTTGTCGCCAAATAGCTGAAGGAGAATAATGCTTTCCTGTTCTTATTTGGGAAATAAGCAAGGGGAAGGAAAAAGAAACATGGATTTTGTGTGCTTCCATTATAAAAAATTTTGGTCCATTATAAAATTTAAGTAAATAGTTGCTATCATAATGTATTTACTCAAAGGCTTCCATGTACATAATGTCCCTTTCCCAAGGACTCACTGGGTTTATTCATTAAAGACTTTCACTTAAGCAAAGTAATTATTTTCAAGATGCTCTTATAGATTGAAAAATTCTTGGTCCTTTAGCCTATTAATGATAAACAGTTTTGTTTGTTAGTTAAAAGAATACAAAAAATATCCTGAGGGAATGGAACATATGATGGATAGTATGAGAGAAGGATCAGAGAAAAGAGATAATTGTTCTGATATCCATAGTGGATAGCGACCTCATCAGCCACAAAATTAATTGCTAAGGCTGATGCCCCCACAATGCAGAATACAGTTGAGGGCCAAGCAGCATAGTGGTCAAAAGTATGTTGGTCTTGTTTCATAGTTCTTATCTGGGGAAATTAAAATAAAATACTTTGTGCCTAAAATTGATGAAACAGAGGCTGGAGTAATACCCACTTCTGGAGGCTATTAAAAAAATGAAAGGTACTTTTGCTCACAGAATACCTAAAATATCTGTCTAAACAAATGATATATAGTCTATTAGAGAGGCTGAGAAAATGGAAAAAGAGAACCAAAAATATTGCAGTTCATAACCCCCTAATTTATGGACAGAACCAGTATGCACACTGAGGAAGTGGCCCAATGGGTAGGAGACAGAGAGGAGGGAAATGGGGACACATTCACAATATTTGCTCATACAGTGTATATACTTATTCATAATAAAGATATTAATTAAAATATATAGCATGTTAAAATATTGAGTGAATGTGTAAAAGACAGATTGGAAATCAAGTTTTATCAAATAGGACCTTACACCACCTTATGTACACTATGAAACCAGCAATTTTAAATGAATTAATTAAAATACAGCATTTCATGTCTTATATCTAATGAATTCACAAAGTAAATCATGCAAAAGAAATGTATTTTAATCACATTAATTTTATATGAATCATCAACTAAGAAAATTTATATCCCTAACCTATATGCAAAGAACTGAGTACAATGAAGTTACCATTAACAGTTGAAAGGAGATAGTCTCTAATAATACTGATGCTGCATCTTTTGAACCATTGTCTCATGTGATAGAGTCATTTCTAGAAAACTCTGTCCTATGGCATTTACCAAGGATGTCTGTTTGTATTTAAATGGGAGATTAGACACTAATGCAGTTTTCATCATGATAGGATCTTTACCAAAGGAGTTAGGAAAACACTATGAAATGAGTTAAGTTCTTAACTTGTCTAAAACACTAAAACAATGCACACGCTGAATAGTGTTTCTCTCCTTGACTTTCAGTATAAAAGGCATTCTGTGGAATCCAGTTTTAGTTAAGGAGTACTTCCAAGGAAGGCCTGATGTCTTAGTCTTCCCCAACTGCTGTGAAATTTCTAACATAGCTGTAATGCCATGTAGTGAATGGTTTACATACAATAGGCATATGTCATGAGAGTTCAGACAAGTCTGGGAAGCCCAAGGTGAAGGTGCAAAAGAATTAATGTCTGATAAAAACTCATCATACTGTTATCTCATGTGTTGGATAAAAATGATGAGTGTTGCTAAAATGGTGGCAATTGACCACCTTGTTGATGTCCTATCTCTAATATCTTCTTGTTAGGATTCTAACATATTATGTAAGAGGAAACAACCATTTAGCCCATGGGTGCTTAGCTGTGTGTATTTGCATATAGAAGTGAATTTTTAATGTATTTATCCTCTGCAGCATGATACAAAAAACGTGAAATCAGAGGACTTTGAACATGTGCTGCCAAGCAAGTTACTTTTATCGTCTCAGAGACAGTAACTCGTTCACTGCGTTAAATGGATGTTTCATCTCACCACAAACATGAGGTGACATAAACCACGTTAGGTTTGATTTAATTCAGTAGTGCCCAAATAACTTCTAATAAGCAATCAAACAACTGAGACTCAACTCTCCTTCGGCAAGCCTAAAGATCAGTGAGGGAAGAGAAAGCTGTTGGCTGTCATCGGATACTTTTTCCTTTGCTCTGTCAAATGTCAAAGTGCTAAATCAGGAATTTGAAAATGATATCAAGAAAGGAAAACACGTGTTGAATCAGATTCACACCGATATCATATCAGGATTCAGCCCAGCCTCAGACTCTTGGGCTGTGGTTGAGGGCATCCTGGCATTGAGATGCAAGTCTCCAGCTTGCTTGTCCTGTCACTCACTCAGGTTCAACAGCCTCATCACATAAAAAGATCAAAGGACAAAGTAAGCCTCTGATCATGAGTTTCTACAGCACAGGCATATCACAATGCCCACTGCCTGTCACTTTGACAGAGATTGTCACACAAGGGTGAAGACTGACATTGCTAGACATTTCAATATATTGTTTTTTGAAAGGTTATTTATGACATAGTCTCACAGCAAAATGTCAAGGACAAGAAAAAGTAAATCATTTAAATTCATAAATGGAAAGAAAATGATTGAGATGAAAACAACACATAGGATTTTCTTAAAAGTATTAATGAAAATGGTATCCATCCTTTCACTGGTCCTTGTTTGAAAACATGTACAACACTGTGGGTGTATTTCACTGGGAGTTTTATTTCAATAAAATTATTGAATTATTGAGAGCCTTGCTGGCTGGTTTAGTTCTCTAGACGTTGAGACATAATTTGGTTATGTGTTCCATTTTGTTAACTTGTCTCTTTCTTCTGAGGATTAGTCTAACCTCAACTGGAAATTCAATAGCTGGTTGAGTAACAACTCATCTTCTTACAGTAAAAGTAGTTTATATGAGAAAGCAACTCAGACCTTACATAAGAATTGAATTTGAATTTGTGGGAAGGCATCCTTTCTAAAATGCCTTTAATTGGCATATGTTGCATTTTGATATACAATTGCCTCAAAATGACTCTTGTGTGCAGCTTCATAAACAGTTCAAGAGCTTCAGCAGATTCTAGACAGGCAGAAATTGTAGCATTTCATAACCTCTGTATTATATGAGATACCATTAAAAGGTAGTTGTTCCGGCCAAATATGCCAAAAAATTATCATTAAAATGACTTGTTTTTGACAGTATAGTAGGTCATGCCTGTAATCTCAGCCCTCAGGAGGCTAAGAAAGATTGACATGAATAGGAGGCCAGCTTGTCCTGAATAAAAAGTAAGATTCTGTCACAAAAAAGCCACAAAATACTATTTTCAAAAATATTCCTCCTTAGAACCAGAAATCACTTTTAATAAGGTTTTTATCTTATTTTTTTTGTTTTAGAAAAGAATGTTTTGAAACCAACGTTGTGTGAATATAAAAGTAGGAGTCTTTCTTTAATGTAGCCATTAAATAAAAGCAATATCAAAAAATAAACATAAACTTATGTAGGTAAGTGTACAATAGGATAAAATTATGCAATATTTAATTTGAATTGCACAGAATTACTGATTACCTGACTGTTTTAATGTATACAATTTGGGGAAGCCAGCTTTCTGAGGGTAGGGAGCCTTCTGTTGGGAGGTCAGCTCTCTGAGGGTAGGAAACTTTCATCCAAGGAACTCGGCTCTCTGAGGGAAGGGAACATCCAACTGGGAAGCCTCTCTCTGAGGGTAGGGAACCTTCCAGAGGAGAACCCACCTTGCTGAGAGCAGAGAGTCTTCCTATGGGAAGCCAGCTCCCTGAGGGTAGGGAGCCTTCTGCTAGGGATGTGTGCTCTCTGATGGCAGGGAGCAGCTAGGGAAACATGCTCCCTGAGGGCAGGTAGACTCAAGGAAAGGCTGTATGCTGGGTGTTGATAGGCCCAGGTGAACCTATAGTCTGGCCAGGGTCACGTCCACTGATTGGCCTCAAACCAGGCTTCTGGCCTACCACAATCTTGATGTCTTCTGCTGCTTGCCTCCAAAGGTTTTGAACTGGTGCATTCAGGGCACCAGAGTGTTTGGGGCCTGTGCTTTATAGACAACAGCATGTATAGGGCCTATGCGTACCAGACTGGTGAGGGACCAGGCGGTTGAGTCCTGTGCTGGGGAATGGGGAAGTAAAAGGGAGCCCCAGAGGCATGGCACAGCAGTGATTACAGCCCATGGGTTTTCTGACTGTCAAAACAACTTTTGTACCAGCCATCAGCCTAGAATATAGGCACATCTGTAACCTCCACAACCAGAGAATCAGTGGATACAGTGCCTTCCTACTCCAGACTGGCTCAAATCCAAAGTAGAACACTCACTGAAGACCCTGCAAGGACCAATACTTGCTCCTTCCTTAAGAAAATTAGAATTTTATCCCAAGAAGGGTAAACCCCAATGCAAAAAGAACACAGCAATCAGAGTCCTACAAGAAGGTCAACTAGTACTACAATGGAAGTTGCTGCTGAAAACATAGAGGAGGCAACAGTGATTTAATCCCAAGGTGAGAGAACAATAAACTTAGGTCATAATTGCAAGGAGAATTTGACCAAGATAATGGCTGAGCTGGAAACAGTCAACAAATGCAAAAATGAGGTGAAACACAATCAAACCATATACCACACATCCTTCCTCACCAGACTTAATTGACGAAAATCAAGGGACCTTAAAAGGGCAATAAATGAATTGAAAAAAAGCCAATAAATAAGCCAATAAACCAGCTGACTCACCTTAATGAAGACGTTATCAAAGAGATGGAGATGATGCAGAAAAATGCAGCAGAAAACAAAAATCAGAACTATTCAAAGACTCTAGAATTCCTCACTACCAGAGGCAGAGGTGAGAAATACACAAAACTAAATCTAAAATAAAATGGTACTATAAAAACCTTACTCTTGGACAGTAGGCTAAAAGATACCCTCCAAAAGAATAGGGGGTACTCTCTGGTAAGAAGGGCTCTGAAGAGGGTGGGATGAAGTCTAATACTAATACAATTGGCTCTGGCTTGTAACTCCCAGTACCAATAATTGATTACTATCCACATTGAGCTATTGATTGGAGAGACCTACAAGGTACTCCAAACAAGATAGTCTTCTGTCAAAGCACTTTACTACCTGCTGAATTAAAAGATAAGACCCTATTGCTGAAGACACCAAAGGATGCTGACTCACAATATCTAGAGACCAGACTGGAATGAGCTAATCCCATGAGAGAGCCTCTCCCAAGAGAGGTACATGATGTCCCTTAGGATGAAGCCAAGGTTGTCCGGTGGCCTTCATATTCATGTATACGCACTTGGACACCTGAGTTAAAATTATCTACAAAGTCGAATTGTTTCCTTTAATTTTCCCGATTTTCTTTTGCTCTATGTATCTGTCAAAAAGTTTGATCACATTGAGAAAGTATAAATAACTCATCTTTACAGTGCTTTTATAAAAGAAAAATATTTTAAACAATCAAGTTACTGCATATGAAGGACATATACCTCAGTTTGATTGGGAATTCAAACTTTGTTAGTGGTGTCTCTTTTTTTTTTTTTTTTTTTTTTGCCAGAAAGCAGGTAAATATTTCTCAAGGGGCACTGCTGAGACAATGATGTTGTCAGAAACAGCTCACTAAGCAGAGCAGTTCCTTCAGGGAAATAATTAATACTCTGATCTTTGGCATTAAGCACAATATTAGATCTTATATTAGATCTTAATAATGGCCATCCTCGGACTAGAATGGCCTATGGGTGATATCTTCTGCCAGGTACTGGCATTACTTAATTCACAGAAGTAAAATCTTTGCCTCATGACATACTAGTCCAGTTAGCATGATTTCAGTAAAATACAAACATAAACGAAATGTATGTGAAGTATCTAGTGTTCATTAACAATTGACTTATTCTATTGGCAGGAAAAACACTAAAGTAGTTATACCTGCTTAAATATCCCTACAGGAAATCATCACATCATCACTGTTACACGTTTATTAGTATTTAAATTAATGAATGATAACCTTGACATTGATCTTGCTATGTTTATTCCTATCTTCAAGCTGATACTGCATCTGCACATGGTGAATTCTTTTTTTTTTTGAGATATATTCCTGAAAACTACCCATCTAGGTATTTAATGTTTGAAACAATGTTTTTAAGTTTTCAATTTTGACATTTATTCTCTATAGTTTTGTAATTTCAGTATGTGAATTTAATTTTTCTGTATGAACACTTCACTTCCCTTTTATATTTTTATTGATTCCATATTTTACCTTCAATTTTATGTTAGCTATATTTTACTACTTCTTAGTATCTGCAGTTTAAGGATATGGAACATGATATGATATTTTGCCATATTGGTGCTAGGAAATAAAAAGTGGGTGACATAGTGCTTTTAAGTACAAACTGAAACAAAGTAACTTTATATCAAATTCCTCCCTTCAATGACTTCTGAGTTCTGGATCAATTTCATCATGTTCTGAGACTCTGTTTATTTCAAATGCTAAAACTCCAGTTCTCCAGAATACTCACATAATATGTTAACATTAGAACACCATCCTACATGATCATACTTGGAAACATCATTGAGAGTGTTAGATAGATTTATGTATCTTCCCTTTGCCTGTGAGAAATCTCTGTGAGGTAAATTTCAGCTTTCTCAGAAACGTCCCTGATGGGCATCACATAGGGCAGTTGAGAGATTAATTAGGAGATAGCCTTCTTAATCTCTGGTTTCTGTGTTCAGTGTAGCTGGGTCACCTCACTTTATCAGGGTCACAGAAATGCCTTTAGCTTTCCTACTTCCTCTATTCTGAAGCAGGTGCACTTGTGTCCATGGGAAATGGATACATTTATATCATGGCTCAGTAGGATTGTATCTTCTCTCTGTGAATTTGTGTCAGAATTGTTTCTTTGCCTTTTCTGGTACAAATGAAAAAGTGTGTAATCAGGGGATATTTAGTAAAGGAAATTATTCTAAGAAATATTTGTGGACCCTTTTGTAGCAAAATAAGTCCTTAAAAGCAGAAACAAGACATCCTAGAAGAAGCAGAATTTCTACAGATGGGATATAGGGTTCAGCTTGAGTCAGAGGGTTCCAATCTATAATTTCTCAGCTGTTGTAGACTTTAGACTTGTTTGGAAAGACCGTGACAATTACATCTTTACAGTAAATCTTTGAATTTATTGTTCGTTCTTACAATAAATCACTTAATAGATATCTCCTATCTGTCCTATTTCTATAATTGAGTTTTGTCTCATATAAATTATGGTGCCAGGAGTTCAAGAAAGTCTCAGGATGAATTTCCTTAATGTAAAGGGTTGTTTTGGTATCGATTCTCTATTCTGGTTAGACTTAAAGAGATTTATGAATCAATTTTTGTTGGTGAGTCAGACACTGGTAGTTCCACTGGGGCATGGGAGTAGAAACAATCAAAGTACTGCTCTGAGACATGTGTAATCAGATTGTCATAACATACAATATTCTACCTGGCCATGTATTTGACACCTAAACATACTTAACACAAGCCAAAGAGTATCATGGATTTACTATAGTTGGATTAGAAAAAGTGGGAAAACAAACAGAAAAGACCTCAAGTTACCAGTAGAATTCCTCCTACATGACATTTAAGTTTCTACAGTTTCTAAATAGGACCTGAAAGAAACTTTGAAAATATGATACCCTGTAGTGTCTGTTTAACTTTCTGAAATTTATGCACACACACACACACACACATATATGCAAACTAAAGCTTCAAATATCAGAGATATTCTTCTATCCAAATAATTGTTGTAAATAGGAATACTAAAAGTCACAATGAAATTATTTAATATGGGAGCATTCTGTTGCAGGAATTACAAACTCTGTGATTTTGTTGTTTCTAATTAATAGTAAAAAGACCAGTTGCACACCACCTAGATTAGTCCTCCTTTATCTTGAGTTGTAAATTATTTTTTTAGTTCAGAAAGTTAAAAAGAGTTGTACAATTTGGTTGGTTGGATGGCACAAACTGGAATTCAAATATGGCTTTAATAATATAATTAAAATTCTAGATAGATTGGGGTGGAATATTATGAAGGTTGGTATCTAAAAGTTTAAAGAGAACAGTATGCTGGAGTACATTGATCTCATGAGTTCTGCTCATCTACATTTACTAAAACTGTGAGGATTTTATTTATAAAGAAAGCTCAGCATGTTTGAAGTGCTTTATCCATAGGTTAGAAAGCACAATATTACCAAACCCTAAATGCATGTGCAAGAGCAAATGGCAGCATTTAATCTACAAAATCAAAGTGGTCATAGCTATCAAAGTAGACACTGGAGGAGTGAAATCAGTAATACAAATCATCTTATGTACATAATGATGATGGCTAACTGAACATGATTGAGATATGTGTGTATATGGATATATCCTTATGTGATTTTATATTCAAATACTTCTATATCAAGTGAATATAAGTCTATTTTGAACTGATTACAAGGGTAAAATAATTACCAATCAGTGTTGATTTGAAGAAGTTTTCAAATATAGAGCTCTAAAAAGTAAGTCTCTGTCTCCCACACTGTCAACAAATTATACCATTAATCTTCTGGGTAGTAGGTATTCCAGCTGCAGAATGCAGAGTGATGAAGTGGATGATGATTTTACCAGTAAACAGAATGAAGGGAACAGAAAACAAAATATGTTCTACACTTGTGGTAGTCAGCTTCACATTACTGGGCTAAACATCCACAGCAGACATAGTATATGGGAGGAAGGAATTTATTTGAAGCTTACAGATTGTGGGGAAGTTACATCAAATGGTGGAGAAGCTGGTTCCCATTTATAAATCCTAACAGAGAGACCCTACCAAACAGCCAGCATCACAAGCAAGTACAGCCACAGCTGGAAATCTCTCTGCTTATCTTAGGCTGGAATTCAGATCAATCCCCAGCCAGGCAGCTGAAGACCCAAGTTACAAGCTTTCATAAATATCTGAGTCTGTGTGGGTCATACATTCAAAGTACCACAATATTCATTGTGCATGTGCCAGTTTATTTTACTTTCACAAATCTATGATGGGCATAAAGTGATGTTTTGAATTATTATTGTGGGATTCCAATTCTCTAGGGAGTATATGGCATTTATCAGGATTATACATTAGGAAAAAGAAAATACTTGTGTTGTTCATAGATTGCTAGACATTGGCTCTGAACTGATGCTAAACACTAGAGACATCATTGCAGTACACATGAGTAATTGTTTATGAAGGTTAAGTAATCAATAGAGCTGTATCTTACAATGGACCCCATGGAACCCTAAACATATTCTGTGGTTTGTTCTTCCATTTTTAGAAAGAAGTCATGGTATTAGAGTTAGCACCTGGCAGACCTTCTGCATTAGTATCATGACCCGGAGAATGAAAGCTCTTGTTATAGGAAAGGCCATATGGAAGAAAAGTGGAACTAACTTTACCTCTACAGAGAGATTTCAGAGATTAGTGATGCCAGCCAAGAATTGAAGGTTGCAGGAATCAATTCCCCAAAGAACACATCTATTTGTATCATGCAGAAGAGGGATAAAGCTTTGTTGCTGTCTCATTGCTGCTAGAAAGCACCTATCCAAAGCAGTTTGTGGAAGGAAAGGGTTTACTTTGGCATAAAACTGGACGGTAAACTTCATGATTACAGGGGAAATGATGGCATGAGCAGAAACTGGACATCACCTCTCTGCCACAACAGGTGACAAACAATGGCAGGAAGTTGTGCCAAACACTGGCAAGGGGACCACTATGCTTTGTGGATAAGAACTTTCCTGATGAGAACTATCTTTTGGGTTGCTACTGGGCATTATTAGAGACTGAACTCAAACCTGAGCTACCAAGTTGTCATGTAAATTGAGACACTCATTATGAACTGGGTATTATGTGACCATTAGGGAGTCTCTCAGCATGGCTTTAGGAAATGCAAGTGATCTCTATGATTAGGTTTAAGCAGACGTAGTTGAAACAAATGAGCTCTATGAGGAAGTGGTCCAAATACTATTAGCTTCTAACATCGATAACAGGATCATTTCATTCTAAGCCCTGAGGCCTAACAGAAACTTTCTATGGAAAAGTTAGTGGGGAACAGAAACATAAAGCCTAGTTTACAGAGTTTTGAATCATATGTAGGCATTGTCTGAAAGTAGACAGCAAACTAAATCTCTCTGGTTGAGTTCCTGAAGTACACTGGTGAGGACCCATCTTCCCAGGTGATTTAACTGCAGCAGTAAACCTAGCTTTTCATTTTGCTTAACAGGAAAACAAAGTGGGAACAGTTCATATTAATGTATGGTCTCTGAAAATTTGTATGATAAAATGGTCAGGGATACAAAAGGAAGATGATTGGAAAATTCGTAGGAAATGGGCAAGAAGTGAGCAAACCTCCTGAAAGCACAAATGACAAGATATTTTGTTTTCTGTGAGTTATCACAAAGGGATGATTCCAGAAGTACATTTGAGGTCAAGTGAAGGGGATTGCCTGTTTGGTGGATACCAGTTAGTTTCTTTCCCCATCCACTTCTGTCATTGTTCAGTGGATTGATGAAGATAGTGACCTCAGTTTCAGAGATGGAAAGTGGGTGCAGCAGTGGGAATTTTTCCTCCTGCAGCCAACATGGCCAATGAAGCTTTGAGGGTGTCATGGTTTGATCCAGGTGTCCCCCACAAACAAATGAATGTGTTCTGGGTAATTGATCCTCAGCTGATGGAAGTTTGGATTTTACAACCTCGATGGAGCTGTGTTTTTGGGGGTGGGTTTATGGGGATTATAAACCAGCTTCCCCTTGCCAGTATTTGGCACGCCTTCCTGCCACTGTTTCCAGTGCTGTGGTGGAGGTGATGTCCACCCCTCTCCTCATGCCATCATTTTCCCTGCCAGTATGGAGTCTCCCCTTGAGACTGTAAGTCCAATAAACCCATTCCTCCACAAGCTTCTTTTGTTTGGGTTCTTTCTGCGCAGCAACTAGAAAGCTGACTGCAACACAGGGCTACTTGAATCTGTTATGACACCATTCCCTGGAATGATCAAACAGTACCTCACATATACCAATGTTCAGAAAAAGCCATAAAATATATATGGATGTTGCATGCATCCATGTATATGCACACACATGTACATTTGTATGTATGTATACATTCCCATATCCCATTTTCTCTGTTTCTATGGAGAATCCTAGTAAAATATCATGCTGGTATTTTTTTGGGGGGGAAGTGACACACTAAAAGACCAAAAAAAAATACTAGATATTCTTCTGGTCCTTACAATAGCATAAAATAAGTTCTTTTAACAAGTATCTTAGCATGCATCTCTTATTCGTTAAAATGATTAAAGAGAACAAGTAGCAAATTAGGTTATTTCCAATAGATACAATAATAAACACTGATATAAATGGAAGATAAAATGTCAGCTTTCACAGTGTTCAGTCTAATTCTTATGTGAATCTCAAACCACCGTGCTCATATTTGAAATTCATTGTATTCATTAAGATTTGAGTTCAATTAAATGGTTGCCCATATATTTTTGGCAGATTATTTACTAAGATGTTTAGGTTAATTAACCAGATACTTCATTATCAAAAGTTGAATCCATGGTAGCCCATATTACACAGATAATTAACTTAGATGAAATAAACCCTGGGCTTACAGAGAATATAAACTGAAAAGATAGATGTTTTAATTAATTCAAGTTTAGATTTAAACAGTTTGATATTGATAAGGCAAGGCAACACATGCACTTAGAAGTAGATTTACTATTTTTCACAAAATCTGGTTATCAGATGATTTTAAAGAAAATGGAGAAAATGAACAAAGGACACAAGTTTTTAATTATAATGCAATTCCTTTGGCGGTGGCAAATATGCCATCTATATAATTAACAAGAAAGATTTTCATTGCTAATTATTTAGTTACCAATAATGATTCTTCTTCAGAAATTTGAAAGGTTTATATATAAATATTATGTTTACTATTTTGTGCTTTATTTTTTTAGTTCTACTTATGCATATTGTATTTTGAGAATATTTTGAGTTTATACATTTATTTTTGTACAATTTATACAGTTGTACCATATAGCATCACATTTGTCACCTTTTTTGAAAATTAATTCAACATAGATGCACTTGGCAACTTTGCTATTCTGCTCATTTAGTATAGACACTCAGCTCAGCATACACCTTTAGACTTGTGGTGAATTACTAATGAAGATTTACAAGAAGACTTAAGTATTTTCAAAACTTTGTTCTATTTTGAGGATTACATTGTCTATTTTCCCTCCTTTGCAATTCTCTGTATTTTAGTCAGTCCATTCATTCCCACCAAAGCATCATCATCATTGTCACCTATTGTACTTTAATTAGGATTATATTCCATCGATGGGATAACTGGAGAATTGCAAAATTAATAATATTGAGTCATTTAATTCATTAATATCATGCATGCTATCCTTTATGTAATTATTCTCTTGGAAATAGTACTGCATGACTTTTCCAAGGGAGATGAGAAGCACTAATGGTGAAATAATAAGTTTACTTTGTTTATTTCCAGAAGCATGGTTAAGAAGTTCCTTGAAAGAGTATGGATAACTCAAAGACACCTACATTATCCAGAAGTGAACTCCAAGAGTAGTACGAGTTATGAAAGCTAGAGCACTAGAGTTTTCTGCACAACTTGCAGGCAGCTCCAGAAAACAACCTTCTCTTCCTCCATCAGTTGTTATTGATTATGTGTCCTTGGAGTAGAGCCTCATGAGTCTCCTCAGCTTAGTGATTTTCTTCAGTCTTTTTTTATCTTTATTATGAATAAGTGCATACATAATATGATCAAATATTGTGAATGTGTCCCTGTTTCCCTCCTCTCTGTCCCCTACACACTTGGATACTTCCTCAGTGCAAATACTGGATCTGTCCATACATTAGAGGGTTATGAACTGCACCAGAGGTAGCCAGTATTTCTTTTTTTCTTTTTTCCTTTTTTTCTTTCACCTTTATGTATTGTTGCTGGGGCAATGTCTCTGGATTTTCTGCCACATCATGGCTCTTACAATCTTTCCACACCCTCTTCCTCTCAGTTTCCTTAGTCCTGGTGGGTGAGTTTTAAGTCTGTTTTATTATTGAGATCTTAAGTATCTCTAGATCTTTTCCCTGGGTCCTGTTCAGTATCCGTGGTGTCTGCCTACATTGACCTTTCCTGGGTCATCAGACTTGCTGTGGTGATTGGTCTCCTGTTTGTCTCATAACTTTCTCATAGGATTCATTTGGGCCCTGTGTGAAGGGTAGGTAAGGTTTGTCTCCTTCCAGGATGTCAGCCATCATCCAATCTCTTGTTGGTGGAATTGGATTGTCCCAGGCTCTATCAATGCCTACTGAAAAATACAAACAGAATCTCCATCAGAGAGTGAGATCAATATAGGTTAAATGAAACAACATTGCTATTTTGGCTAGATTATAATGGGTGTAGCCTCTCTGTAGCTCTCTGGTAGTGGGAATTTACTCTAGAAGCCAGAGATCTTGGTCCCCATAGGATTTTACCAAGGATCCCAGTTCTAGTTAAGGGTTCCTTGTCACTAAGCCAATCATAAAGCCATTGATTACCCTCCTCGGATTAGTGCCACTATTGCAAAGATGAGCATTTCTGGACTGACTGATCTCTTCCATACAGCCGTGTGTTCATCACTCTTGTAACAACTGTCTATATTGTATATCAGTGGTGTCTGTTTTCTCCAAATATCATTGACCAATTTCCCCTGGCATCTCATGCAACACCTTCCAGTGATACACATGCTACCATCTGGGAGCTGATTACCATTCTGTATCTAACAAGATCTCTTGGTGTTATTTGATGACACTCTGTGACTTCTTCAGTAATAGGATCTTACCTTAGGCCTGGGACAGGTATTTAAGAGCTTTGACAGAAGTCTGTCATGTTTTGGGTCTATTTGATCAACAGCTCAGTGTGGGTAGGGACAGGGAGATGGAGGCCTGAGCAATTATTCTTGAGGTTAGGCTCTCTCCCATTCTCTTCATGGCCCCTTGTACCAGGTGGTACCCTCCTCTTCCTCAGTAGTTGATTGTACAAAAACTAGGGTGTTATGGTGTCAATCCATCATTTAGTTTATTGTATGAGTCCCCCTCACCCTCCCATTCCCCCTAATTCTTTCCATTCCCTTTCACAGTCTACCCATTCACTGACAGATTTTCTTAATGTTGAGGTTTAACATGGTTAGGAACCGCATATGAGGAAGAATATGCAGTGCTTGGCTCTCTGCTCATATGTGTGGTTGCTAAGAATAATTTGCTCAAAGTCTGCAAACTATTCTTTAAATTTCATTATGTCATTTTTTCTTTCAGCTGCGTAGAATTCCATAGTGAATATTATATACCACAACTTTGGTATCTAATTCATCCAGTGATGGGCATTTAAGTTGATTCCATTCTTTGCTTTTATGAACCAAGCTGCTATAAACATAGTCTAGCAAATGTCTCTGTGATTTGGCAAGGAAACTCGGGGGTAGATCCCCAGTAGAGGGTAAGGTCTTTACCCTAGTTGAGGCCAGGTTGCAGACTTGCACCCTGACCTCCTACCAACCCTTTGACCCCTCATCCTAGACAAGGCAAGATTAGGGAGTTGTTCCTTGGCTTCACAACAGCCCATGGACCCCACATCCCTGTCCACAAACCCTGATTTTGAGGCCAAGTAAGCAAGCATGCCACTTATTTCCAGAATAGACAGCACACCCAAAGTTCCACCCATTAATCCCTCCCTAGGGAGGCCAGGTTGGTGACCTGTGCCCTGCCCCCCCTCTTGCCCTTGCATGCTCTGATACACTGACACTGGTAAGGCCTGGTGTATTATTCAGGGTTCTCTAGAGGAAACAGAGTTGATAGAATGGATTATAATAAAAAGGAATTTATTGGGATAGCTCACGACAGTCCAACAATAGCAGTCTACAGGCCCACAGAAAGAAACCAGTAGCTGTTCAGTCCACATGGCTGGATGCCTCAGCAGTCCCAATCCAGCCCAGAAGGCCTGATGGCTCCCTGGGGAGCAGATACTCTTCAGTCCACAATGTGAAGCTGAGGAAACTGGGTTACGATGTCCAGGAAGGGAAGGAGAGCAGGATACGAAAGCAAGTCATGAACAAGCACCAGCAGCCAAAGAAGAAAGAGTTTCCTTCCCCTCAAGCTTCCTTATATTAATTCCCCTTGGACGGTCCACCCACTGGGGGGGGAAGGGCTCACTCTAGGGAAGGGAAATCCTCCCTTCTCCAAAATCTCAAAATCATTTTGTCAATCCTTCCTGCAGGCAAGCTCAGAGACCCACCCAAGATTACTATGGATTATTACATAGATCAAGTTGACAAATAAATTTAACTACCACACCTTGTGAGGGAGGTGTGCATTGTTTTCCCACCAGCCTGTGAACCACAAGACCCCACCCACTGACCTAGGGTTCAAAACAAGGTTCAGCCATCATCTTGCTACTGCTACTGAAGGTTTTAACACCCCCCACACTGCCTGATATCAGAGGAACCGAGCACATGCCAAAATCTCACCAGTCCTCATTGAAATCTTGTGCTAGGTTCCCGCCACTGCTGAGGGCCCAAGGAAAACCAATCTCTTATCTGAACATGTGAGATCACAACACAAGGAGAACTGAGTGTCCCACACCAAGTTTGCCTAGCCCCAATTTGGAAGTCCACACTGAAATTATCAAAGAAAGAGCACAGATGCAATTCCAGGAGGAGATAACAGCATATTCAGGACATCTCTGCATGGAGTCTATATCTAGATTATTAATGCAAATGGAATAAAAAATTAATAATGTAAGTGGAAATGTGCTGAATCAGCTCACAAGCTTTGTCACCAGGCTCAATACAATGGAGGAAAAACAGATGGACTTTGGGAGAACAGTAAATGAGCTAAAGGCAAACCAGCAATCAGAGGAGCTCAAAAATGACCTGGCTAAACTAAATGAAGTCATATCCAAATACTACCAGGAAGCTTTAAGTAAGACAACATTTGGAATGAAAAATGCAACTCAATAAAGAGATGGAGACCATGCAAAAAGCTCTATTGGAAAATCAAAATCAAATGGAGATATTTAAAACATCTCTAGATTCCTTTGGAAGATAAAACATCAGACATGGAAGACAAAGCAGAAGAAAGAGATCAGGATAACAAAATCTTGGATAAGTTCAAAAAAGCATGTGAACAAAATATGAGGGAACTATGGGACACCCTTAAATGACCAAACCTCTGCACCAAGGGGATACCAGAGGAGGAAGAAATCAGGCCAAAGGCATAGAGAACATATTCAACACAATTATTGAGAAAAATTTCCCATTCTAGCAAAAGAGAATCCCATCCAGATACAGGAAACACACAGAACACCAAATAGGCAGGACCAAAGAGGAAACTCCCCAAGATACATTGTTGTTAAAAACCTAATCATTGAAAGTAAAGAGAGGGTTCTAAAAGCAGCAAGAGCAAATCAATGAATCATATATAAAGGCATACCCATGAGAATTGCATCAGACTTCTCCATGGAAACAATGAAAGCGAGAAGAGCTTGGAATGGTGTACTTCAAAGCCTATATCACTTTGGCTTTCAAACCAAACTATTATATCCTGCAAAAGTATCCCTTATAATAGATGGAGAAAGGAAAATATTTCAAGATAAAAGCAAGCTCTACAATTATATGGACACTAAACCAAGCCTACAGAGAGTTCTCCATGAAATATTCCACACAGAAGAGCCAAGCAAACAATCCCAAGAGCCATCCAGAAGTTGGACACAATAATCAAGCATAGAGGGGACAAAATAACAATAGAGGCATCAAATCCCATTATCCCTACACTATGGCAGGGATTGACTCAAGCCTCACAGTTATATCGTTGAATATTAATGGCCTTAACTCTTCCATAAAAAGATACAGGTTAGCATGATGGATCAGAAAAATGGATCCTTCCATCTGTTGCCTCCAAGAAACCAACTTCACCTCTAAAGACAGGAACCTTCTCAGGGAGAAGGTTAGAAAATGATCTTCCAAGCTAATAGAAATAAAAATCTAGCGGGGGTTGCTACACTAATATCTGACAGACTAGACTTCAACCCAAAATCATTTCAAAAACAAACCAAGGACACTTCTTAATAATAACGGGAAAAATCCAACAAGAGAATATCACAATTATAAACATGTATGCACCAAATACAGGTGCATCATAGTTCATAAAGCAAAAACTTATGGAAAACAAAAGAAAAAGAGTCCAAGTCCGTCATAGTGGAGAATTTAATACACCACTATCATCTTTAGACAGATCATCCAAACAAAAGGTCAACAGAAGTTTTGGAAATAAGTCCTGATGATACTTCCAATTTCATTGGTGTCTGTTGTGATCTCTCCCTTTTCATTTCTGATTTTGTTGATTTGGGTCTTCTCTCTCTTTTTTTTTTCTGTTTGATTAGATTGGCCAGGGGTTTGTCAATCCTGTTTACTTTTTCAAAGAACCAGCTCTCTGTTTCATCATTTTTTAAATCCTTTTCTTAGTTTCTAATTCATCGATCCCTGCTCTGATCTTAATTATTTCTTTTCATCTTGAATTCTTAGGAGTGGATTTTTCTAGTTTTTCCAATGCCTTTAGCTGGTTAGTTAGGTTATTAATTTGGGATGTCTCTGTCTTTTTTATGAAGGCATTAAGTGCTATAAAGTTTCCCCATAGGACTGCCATTGTGTCCCATAGGTTCTGGTATGATGGATGTTTCAGAATTGCTTATTCCATTCTCATAAATTAGATTACTATTATTTGAAATTTTCTCCCATGTTTAAGAGTTTTATATTTTTATGATGTACATTTAGGTCTGTGAACCTTTTTGTGTAAAAAATTTAAAGGTTTTGTAAAGTTCAGTATATTTTATTCTTCATTTTTCCATTATATTGTGTTTGGACTTTTTGTAAAAGACAAGCTAATTATACATGTGCAGATATAGTATTAGGGAGAATTTATATTTTCCTTACATTTTTTCTGAAATCTCACTGCTTAACATAGTTTTGAATTATATCATGTTGGTGTTCATTTAAGTCTGTTATGATAGTGTAGTTTATATATAATAATTTATTATTTTTAATGCATATAAAATGTGTGTTGATTTTTTTTCTTTCATGATGTATATATGCTCTTGTGTGTTTACCTGATACCTTTGGAAGGCTTTTTTCCAGGTTGCATTCATAGGAGTTGAATTGCTGGAAAACAGTGAAAAACATGTGTGATGGTTAAGTTTTGATGTCAACTTGACCTTTCAAGTAATCTTGGGTGGGTCTCTGAGGATGTTCACAGGAAGGCAGCCTCTCAGTAGGGGCCAGGATGTAAGGAAGCTCAAAGGAGCTAGAAGTAAACATCCTTTCCTGTGAGGGAAGTGCAGGAAGGAAATTCCAGAGACTCAGGGAGACAATAAGTCTGGGATAGAATTGCAAGACCTCACCCTAGGGCTATATAAAGGTGAAAGAATTCTCTCCTTGCCTTCCTGCCTATTTGCTGTTCCGTGTGTCTTGGTGATGGTTTTTTCTCTCTGCTTGGACCTGTGAAAGAGGACCAACCTCTTTCACTTTTCTGGGACTTCTCCTGGATCTGTAGGTTGAATAAATCATTTCCTCCCTTAAACTGTGCCTGGTTTGGAGATTCATCCCAGTGGTTTGTGGCTGACTGCGACAACATGTAAAAATTGATAATGAATGCCAAATCATTTCCAATAGGATAAATGATTTGTATACTTAACCATGATATATTAAATCCTTGTCATAAAATCAAATATTTCTAAAACTCCAATAACACCCATGTTGGAACATCTTATTCCATTATTTAAATAATTTTCATGTGTTTTATGACTAAACTGCATCCTGAAACAACTATAAAACATATATCCGAATTCATTCATACTATCTTCTTTCCTTTTAAACATGCTGAGTGAGTTTATCATTGAGTTTATATTGTCAAGTAGACATGCACTCAGTTCCTTTTGCCTCCTAAATCCCTTGATTTGATTCTCCTGGAATCTGCCTCTCTTATTTTTCACTGTCAATACATCTGGATTTTCTTATCAAAAGCATTCTGCCATGTCTTTCATAGGCCTTTTGCTCCTTTTCTCTAAATCATTCATAATTCCAAATAATTTTCTTGGTTACTTTTGTCATTTTTAATATTACCATCTAAAGACAATTTTGCATATTTCTCTCATGTTAATAATCTTCCTTAATTGCTTTTAAATATTTTGACAACAATCTCTTCTTCCACATTTTCTGTTTGGAATTTTCTATTATTCAGCAGGGTAATATAAAAAGTACTATCAATTACATTTGTACTAGTATGCAAATGTGTTTACAAAGTTTTTAAGCTATCCCTTTTTATTTCTTTGATATGGAAATATAAATTCCTCATTCACAAATTATATAATTTACAACCAGTAAAATATATCCCGATATTATGTTAAAATTTAGAGAAATATCTTCATTTCAAAAGAAAACAACCTCCAAAATATGTCATCTTTTTATGTATGGTTTATCTAGAAGTGCTATACCTTTGTAAGAGCATGCAACATTCATAAGGCTCTGAGAGATCATATCAAAAATCTTGAATTTGACATATTGTGATACTGAATGTTGTTTCCCCTTTCTTGAGATACTAAAAATAATCCCTGTCAAAATTGCTAATAACTATATTGTGTCTGTGCTAGCTACAAAGTAACAAGAAACAATATACATCAGCAGAAAGAGAAGGGAAACTAGAAATTCTAACTGACATATTTTTGGGGGTGAAAGATACAAGTGTTTTTACCCATGGAAATAGCAAATCTTATCATATAACTTACTTGTCTGTCAGTTAATATAGTTGACCACTTAGAACATAATTGAGTTGTTATTCTGATAGGTTAATCAGTGAAAGTTGCCATAAAATTAAACCTTGAGACATGTAATTCACTTAAATGTTCAGTGATTTTTGGTAAACTTTTAGCTGAGATTGTGTGGCAGGTGTTTGCTATATAAAGTGACAGCATTTTGGGTCAGTATAACAGGAATTTCTCAAGGGAATTACTGGATTTCTAGGTAACAGGTAGACATGGAAGCTGGGAACAGTATCAGAGGATCATAATTTTTTAGTTGAATCTACTTGGAAATTTATCTTTGGCTTGGTTTGCTAGTTGGTTCCTTTATTTATTCATTTACCATTTGTCTCATTTATAAAGTACCATATTCTTCTAAGAAAGAAAAATGGAAAGTAATTCTGCAATATATTTTCTAGTTTTCATAGATTCTTATACTACTAACTCTGTTTGTTTCAGACTCATGGAGTAATCTTCCAAACTTCATGACATTTTCTTTGATTAATTGGATCATTAGTAAGACAAGTAATTTATAATGTCAGTTATGCTCAAATGCAAAACCTAATATCTCATGTTCATGTGAGATTTTATTATACTTGGGAACAAATGACAGACCTTTCTCCTAAGCTAAATCTTTATTAAAATCATCCATAATTATATTCACTTTTCCAAGAAAAGGCAATAAAAGAGAATTTTTCTTAGTAAATTTTCTATATTTGATTTTTAAATCAAATTAAGTTAGACAATAGAGGTGAGTCACTCATTACACCTCAATTTTCTGATATGATGTTTAGATTTCATTTGGATAACAGGAATTATAAGATAATATTAAATGCTATTTGTGAAAATATTTTTACATGGTATCTAGCTGCTTTAATAAAAGTCTGAGAATAAAAATAATTACAAGAATGCATTTCCATGTTTACATATTAGGCAATTTAATGGAAATAAGTCAAAGATTAAAAAAATATATTTAGAGATTGTGTTTACAAACATAGTTTCTTTTTTTGAGAGTTACTTCATCATATTTGAAGATGTTGAAGGTTCTGACAGTCACCACTGAGACCTCAGGGGCTCCAACAGAAGCCATTTTATATGTCAGTTCTAGCTTACTGTTTTATGACCATGGAAGGATATGTTTATATAAGGGCAGCCCAGACTATCTGTTCTTGGACCATAGTATACAGTAAATCTTCTCCTTGAAAAGCTGTAAAATGTATTATATAGTTTCTCTTTAAAAAATATTACCACTGCTCCCTGTAAAACAGACCTGCTTGTAAAATGTCAATGTTGCAACAACAATAGACTTCTTGCCAGATAACATGCAACCAAAAGAAAGTAATTCGCTTTACCAGCAATGTAGTGAGCTTTCGACAAGTTTTATTTGTATAAAAGCATATTAACTCCCTTCTTCGGAAGACATGTAGCATGCAAAGTGTTGAAGAAATGGCTTTATTCTGATGAATCCATTATTGCTTCCAAATAGAAATTTCCAGTATGTGGAAAGAAAATGTTTACTGCATTCTGAAATTTCAAGCATGTCTTCATTTTGACACCTTGTTAATGGACCATCATGTAAAGCTAAGGTTCAATTTATTGTGAATTTCTCCTCTTTTAGGCTTAGAATTGTTATGAACATTGATAAATAAAAAGTTGAGGTAAGTTTCATCCCCTCCTTCTGGATAATGCTTTATCCTTCAAGTGATGCCATTGACCATGTTTGTCCCCAGGTTCAGTCTGAGAGATCAAGTTATCACCAGAGAGATATGGTTCATGTTTAACCATTGTTGCTTTGAATACATATTGCTATTGACGTCATATGGACTTGTCTTTCAGGGATAACATGCAGCTGTGCTACTAGGAGATGATTATTATCTTTCATATTATTCACACTTATAGTCAATGATTTGTCCTGTACTTTAAAAGAAAGGCTATTGAAAAAAATCCTTCAAAAATACAGATTGGCCATGAATCAACGGTAAAAGTTGATGTCTACAGCATACACTTGACATATAGGGCAAAACCTGGTGTACTTCTCTAGGTATGAGACAACTTTTTTTCAAAGCATGTAAAATTCTCTAGTACTGGTGCAAGTTAGGATAATATTTTACAGTTTTTGTCCTCCTACTAAATATTAAGTATGCCTTTCTGGGAAGGTGAAAAAATAAACATCTAGAAACACTCTTATTATAGGAAGTTGAATCTGAGGTCAGATACGTAAATATTGAAAATGACTGGAAATAAACTGAAGAGCTATTTTGTCCTAAAGGACTAAACATTAATAAGCCCATGACCCAAACAAAATTTTACGTACTCAGGAAGAGTATATTTTTTTGAGTTATTGAGACTGATATGTTAGATTATATTAAATCAGTGAGTTTATAGAACTCAGAATAACATGTTTTTTTTGACAGCAAATTCTGAATCATGATTGACAATACTCCCTCAATGATATTTTTGGACAAAAGGTCAGATAGTAGTTGGCTCCCACAATACTTTAAGTGTTCTTTTCTAGGCAGTGACTGACATATTTCTTTTGGATGTCTATGTAAATATGAGCTCTGAGAATACTTAGTTTTACAAATGAAGGCTATTCTGAAACATTTTAAAAGAAAGAATTGTGAAAGAAAGATATTTGCCACAAAGGAAACATTCTTGGCCTTTTCAGTATTTGTTCTTTTTTTTAAAAAAAATTTTATTTATTAATTTTCAAGCAGAGAGCTACAGAGAGAGAGAGAGAGAGAGAGAGAGAGAGAGAGAGAGAGAGAGAGAGAGAGAGAGAGAGAGAGAGAGAGAGAGCGCACACCAGGGCCACCACCTAGTGGGTCTGGCTTATGTGGGTCCTGGGGAATTGAACCTGGGGTTTTAGGCACTGGAGGTAAGTGCCTTAATGGCTGAGCCATCTCTCCAGCCCAGTAGTTGTTCTTTTATTATAGCCAATGGCGATATTTTACCTAAATAAAAATATTATCACTTTTATTGCCTAATTTAATTTGGGATTTTTTAAAAAATAGAGATCATTATAACTGTCCAGTCTCTTTCATGAATTCAGAGTTAATTTGCAACTGACAATTATCAGTCACCGACAACAGGAATGTAAGCCTAGGAATGGCCTGTCCTAGCCATAGGTCATTGTATCTCCTTAATGGACTAGATTACTATAAATTCACTGTTACTGATACATGTCCTGGAAGACCTAAGGATATGCACACAAGTTCACTTATGAGTGAAACAGCTGTGGTAAAGCAGTGCACAATGCTACACACTAAACCACCTATCACATTTGCTGCATGTGCTACAGGAAGGCCTTCTTTATGACACAAATCTTGAGGCTCTGAGTAACAGTAACTTCAACTTTTGAGTCACTCAGGGTCATCCTGGTGATGGCCTCCTCTGAGACCTTATCATTGTCATAAACTTAAGCACTGTTTCTTTTTTAAAATATTTTATTTTTATTCATTTTCAAGCAGAGAGAGAGACAGAGAGAGAGAGAGAGAAAGAGAGACAGAGAGAGACAGAGAGAGACAGAGAGAAACCAGGGCCACCACCTTGTGAGTCTGGCTTATGCACCATTTCTCCATTTCTGATTTCCCTGAATGACTTCAAGAGAGTCTTTTATACACCACACTTATGATTAGACTAACTATGGCATCTTGAGTTTCACAAGAATCTGAGCCTGTGTCAAGTGAAATGTCCTACAATTGCTTATGAACTGATGTAGTTTAGACATTTCTTGTATTCATACATGCAATTGACATCGAGAAAATTACCTACAAAACTGCTCTGTGAGTTTAGAAGAAGCAGATGTTATACCAGATGCATAGATGTTAATGTGCAGATACAAGTACCATGACATCCTCAAAGAAAAACAATTCTCTAGACATCGATAGATCTCAATTTGAATGAAATTCATGAAATGCCTCTAAAATCATTCCTAAAAAAATTCAAGTGAGATATGAGTGAACACAGGAAACAATGCAAGGTTTGAATGAAAGATGCCATAAAGAAAAAAGCAAACAATGAAGCCAAAAGTACAATACTATCTCTACACCATCCTACAACCAACAAAACAAAAACTCAATGTGATGCAGGCATTTATTATGAATTTTCACAGATAAAAAATAATTTTAGGGCTGGAGAGATGGCTCAGAGGTTAAGGCACTTGCCTCCAGTGCCTAAGGCCCCGGGTTCAATTCCCCAGGACCCACATAAGCCAGACCCACAAGGTGGTGGCCATGGTTCTCTCTCTCTCTCTCTCTCTCTCTCTCTCTCTCTCTCTCTCTCTCTCTCTCTCTCTGTATTTCTCTGCTTGAAAATAAATAAAATATTTTTTTAAAAAAAATAATTTTAAAGAATAAAGATGTCTTTGACTTATTGAAACCCAATATGCCATCAAATATTCACATAATATGGGTTTTTGAAGAGGAAACCTGTTTGAAAAATGAATAGCTATTATCTCTAAATTGTTTTCCTCTGAGGATATCATGTTTTCTATGTCCACAAATTAATAATTAGGCAAGACCAGATACAAGGGCCACAAATAACCCCATCTATATTCAAACAAATGACGTTACTTAAACCATATCACAGCCAAATTAGGTGTGTGCTCATAGATTCCAACAGGTCATGTGACTAAATCCCTTCCTCTAACAGGTGTTTAAGGGTTGTCCAAAGTCAGAACATCCTTACCCATGCAATGTTCAAATCGTTCATGTGTGGCTGTTCAATAAAAACACCAATGAGAACCTGTCAGGGGAAACTACAGAAAGATGACAGCAAAAGCACTAGGGACATTCTTGCCTTAAATGACTCCAGGAGCCAGTGTTCTTTCCCTTGGGCTCTGCTCTATGAGCAGCTAATTGATTTTTGGACAAATAAATCCAAGAGTGAACTTCTATGATATTATGGATTTGCCTCACTGCCTCCCCATCCCAAGTTGGACTAACGGGAAGATATAATTATATAAACCAAATATCAATAGCTCTATAGGGGAAAATAGACTCTAATCTTTTAATCAAAGAGACTTGGTAAACTCAATGCCCCACTTCCTCAACAGACATATCAGCTAGACGGAAAATCCTAATTTAGCCATACTACAGAGAAAATGGACATTTTAAAGCAGAAGAAAACAAAATAGCAGTAAAATGAGCTGATATATTAGGATAGGTCTTATATTTGGCCATCGTTCACAACAAGATTTATATTTACATTATAACCAAATAGAAATTAAGCAATTTCTAAAGAAAATGCCAATATAACATATTAGCATATACAAATCTGTTCTATATAGGAATACTCAACCCAGAGGGGAAATTTGTAATAAAAAGAATCTTTAAAAAATTTACTTATCAGGGGCAGAATATCAAGAGCAATACTACCTCAAAATTAGAGCAACACAATAAAATTCAGAGCATGGATCAATGAAAGAAAGAGTCCTGCTCCACTCTGCCTAGACCTACAGAACAAGACAGGCTGCAAAAAGTTTGAAGACTCCAAACACCACAAGAAACAAAAAACAATGGCCAATACAGAGGACCTTCTAATTCGTACTCACAATTTCTGGCCAAGTAGAACAGAAGGATGCCAATCATTGGATTTATATCTATGATATGCAAAATTAACAAACTTCTAGACCAAATACAAAATCAAGAATGATTAAGGGCAAACTACAAAGGACACTTTAGAAACAAAAGTTACACAAAATTTACTATGAACAATCACATGGTAAAGTCATGCAAATCCAAAATTAAATGGACACATTCCTGAGTACATTAAAACTACAAAACTTGCATCAGGACATACAATATCTACAAAGACTGAGTAATGAGATGGGTGAGGAAATTCAAAACAAACCAGCTTTAATGTTGAAATCCGTAAACCATTAAAGGAAAAATTAATTCTATTGGAGAGATGACTCAGTGGTTAAGGTACTTGTCTAAAAACAGGGTTCAATTTCCCAGTACGCACATAAAGCCAGATACTTAGTGGTTCGTGCATCTGAAGTTCATTTGCAACTTCTGGAGTCTCTGGCATGCCTATTCTCTCTATATATGCTTGCAAATAAATTAATAAGAATTGAAAAAAACATAAACTAGTAACCCATATATCTAGCGGACAAAAATTTAAAAAATTCTCAAAAAGTCATGCATCACAAATAATTCAGAATCATCAAAGGACAAACCATGATCAGTAGATGTAAAAAAGCTTTCAACAACAGTCAACATTCTTTTATGTGAAATACATGAAAGGGGAAGATGGGCCAGTGAGTAAAGAGTGACGGCCTGAGTTAGGATTTCCAGCTAGGTGGTGGTGGTAACCCAACTGTCATACCAGCACTTGGGATGCTGAGACAAAGGATCCTCAGAACAAGTCAGTTAGCTGGAATACTGAATAAGCAAGCTCTGGGTTCAAGTGAGAGACATTGTCTCAATAAATAAGGTGATAATAATTAAGTATGATACCCACAATAAACCCCTGATCTCCACAGCACATCAGAAGAACCCACAACAAATACACTGAATAGACAGAAACTATACTACAAGCTTTCTTATAAGCCTGAGTACAGGAATTATTTTCCCTTTTCCCTTATATTTAATACAGTGCTGGAAGCTGTATCAACTGAAAGAAATGACATTCAAAATTAAGTTATCAATGTTTGCAATTGCCACGAGCACTATCAACAGAAAGAAATGATATTCAAAGTTCAATTATCCATGTTTGCAGGATTTTATGTTAGGACTTAGTAATGTTGCAATTTATAAAATCTACATTAAAAACTTAATAGAATTTTCCATGTAAATAATGAATTTACAGACAAGAAATCAAAAGAAAGAATAAGACCCAGCTATCCCTCTACTAGGTATCTACCCACAAGATGTCACATCTCGATGCAGAAACTTTTGTACAACTATATTTATAGCAGCTCAATTAATAATAGCCAAGAATTGGAATCAACCCAAATGCCCACCCATGGAGGAATGGACAGCGAAACTGTGGTATATTTACATGATGGAATTCTACTCAGCTGAAAGAAAAAATGACATATCAAAATTTAGGAAAAAATGGTCTGACTTTGAGCAGATCTTACTAAGCTAACATTCAAAAAAACAGAGAATTGAATGCTATATAATCGAATCCTCATATGTGGTCCTTAACCAGGATAATCATAAACTCTACGCAGAGTAGTAGAAAGAAGTGAGAGGTTATGAATGAAAGGTAAGGGATGGGGGAGGGGAGCGATTTAAGCATTAGGCTAAACCAAATTAGGTTCAAAAACATAAAACCCTCACAAGCATACTGTAATCTATTGAGCAAGTAGTGGGCATCGACTGGCAAGAGGGGCCATGGGTATTAGGGAAGAGAGTCTAAGCCTGTGAATAATTGATCAGTCTGAGAAACCCTGGTCCCAGTCACCGGTTCCTTCCCTCACTGAGCTGTTGACCAAAGTAACCAATGAGGTTCCAAAAACAAGCAGAATTCTGTCAAAGCCCTTGAATGCCCTCCCCAGGCCTGAGGCAAAACCCTGTTGCTGAAGAAACAACAGAATGCCATCAATCAGCATCAAGAGACCCTTCAAGGTCCGGAATGGTAACCATCCCCCAGATGCCAGTTAGTGCAGTGCTGGAAGGCACTGTACAAGCTTTCAGGGGATGCTGAACAATGACAGCTGGAGTAAACAGAGACCACTGGCATGAAACACAGTCTGCGTCCATGAATAGGCTGACCACACCTCCTACTGGGAGGGAACATCCAACCAAGAAAGGAGCACTTGTGCAATGGAGGAGCCTGGGCCTGGGGGAGACAATCAACAGCTTTTAAATTTGGCCAAATATTCCACTTAGGGAGGGAGAGCCCTTGACTGGAACTGGGGATTCAGGGTGATAGGCACCAGATCCCTTACTCTTGGGCTCACAAGAAAAGATGCACTATGGGAGCGATTGATGGGGAGGCTACTAAAATAGAATCTAGGTAATCCAGAATTGTGTATATTTGTTAACCTATACTGAGCTCACTCTCCAATGGAGATTGTGCTTCTTTTTTTTGGGATTCAGTGAGAGAGCTGTGGTCCATCTAATCCTACCATCTGACCGTAGGCAGATAGCTAAGATCCTGGTTAGAGATGAGCCACCACAGCCATATCGTGGAGGATCCATATGGAATCCCACAGAGAATGACAGGACGAACAAGGGACCCACAGCCACAGACTTTCAATCAACATAGGATAAGCCAGGGTGACAGAAACCAACAATTTTTGACACAAAGACCCCTAAGCTCACAACATTGAAGCAGCCTTAATACTCACCCACCACGACTCAGGGAACTGAACTGAAGAGGGGGCAGAAAGATTGTGAAGGCCATGGTGGGGGAGACTATCCAGAGGCATGGCACCCCTCAGTAACAACACACTTGGGCCAGGAGGACCAAGCTGAGTACTAGGCTATCCATGGTCTTCTGCCACAAGGACTGATCCAGACGACTCACGGAGGAGGATATCCAGCTGATTGGGGATGGGGAGGGGGGGCATTGGGGAATTGGGGAGAACAACTCATTGTTTACGCACTAAATCATGTAACTCATTATGGACAATAAATATATGTTAAAAAAAGAAATTTAAATTAGCTCAGGGTATACCATATAAATCAAAAGATTTCAGATTAAACTAAAAAAGATCATATATATATATATATATATATATATATATATATATATATATGTCCAAAGAAATCCAAAGAAAAGTGAAGTAATTGGGTAGGTATCAAACTTGTAAACACACTACAAAATGATAGTAACCAAAACAGCATGAGACACTACTGGCAAACAATCACTTTATCTCTTCTGCTCAAAAATGTATTAAAGTTTTTATTATTAAACCTGAAACTATGAAATCTTCACAGCAAAATATAAGATAAACACTTTAGATATGGGTATATGCAATGATTTTAAGAGCACCCCCAAAGACACAAGGCAGGTAAAGTAAAAAATAGACAGAAATGGTCTTCTTAAATTAATAAGACATATTCACCAAAAGAAATTGCATGCAAAATGTAAGGACATATATGAGAACTATTTATTTGACTTGAAATTAATCCCAAGAATAATTTTAAACAAGTAGTCTACAGAACACTGGAACTACAGACACTTCAAAAAGCATATTAATGGTACATTTGAAAATGATCAATCTCATAGTTGCTATGAATGCAAGTCAAAACCACAGATTATATAACTCCCGTCAAAATGGATATTATTAAAAAATACAAAGGAACAAATGTTGGTCAGCAGATATAGAAAGAAGAACTCATATACTATTGGTGAGAATATAAATTGGTGTATTCATTATAAAAAAAGTACAGAAGTCTTCAAAAAATTAAAAATAGCATCATTACCATACTGTCCAACAATTACTACTAGGTTCCAAAAGAGAAGTGATTATTAGGAAAAAAAACTACTTGCACACCAATATTTTCTACAACAGTGCTTATAATACTTTAAATATTAAATCAATAAAATACCTATAAGTGAATTAATGGATTTAGGGTATACAGACGTAATCACATATTATTTCACCTTAAAAATAAACCATGACATCTTCTGCATAAACACTGATGGCATTTTGTTGAGTGAAATGAGCCACCATATACAGACAAGAAATATCACTTTATCACTTATTTTTGCAATAACTAGGTTATGTCCAGTGCTCAGTTGTGATGGAAGGACACAGGATATGAAGGAAGGAAAGAAGTTGAACAAGCTCATTCAAATACATTGAAAATGGAAAAAATATTGTGTTTTACAATAGGTTAACTACTGATATATTTCTAAAATATTTTTAATCGAGAGGAGAGAGAGAGAGAGAGAGAGAGAGAGAGAGAGAGAGAGAGAGAGAGAGAGAGAGAGAGAGAACATCAAGTCTTCCTGCCACTACCAACAAACTCAAGACACTTGCAACCCTTTTTGATTCTGGCTTTACATGGGAACTGGGAATGAAGCCCAAGCCATCAGACAATGGAAGTGCTTTCATCACTGAGCAATCTCTCCAGCACTGTTATATGTCAATATGTCTAGAAAAGTAAGAAATTTTCAACTCTCTGAAATTTGAGGAGATGGAAATGCTTTTGTCATGTATGTGTGCATGATTTTCTAACTCTATCTCTCATACTTCTCAATTCTACATGGCTTCCATTCTGAATTAAGCAATAATTTTGTGTTTACCAAAGGTCTGTGTGAAAAAAGAATAAAGCAGTTAAATACTGCATGCATAGAGAAATATTGTGGGTTATCTTGTATGTGTAAGACAACTGAATAACAATTGTCTTGTTATTCGATTTCTGGAAGAAGGAATGACTAACAAGGAAGGAATATTTCAAAATATTATTGGTCAATAAAAGTTTTATAATGAAGGGTCAAAGAAAAGTGAAATTATAATCTATTTTTAAAGGTAGTTTAAAATACTTTTGAAAGCAAAGACAGTAATAGATTAAAAAATGGTGAAGAATAATGAAATTCAACAAGAGATCTTATAAAAATAAATGACACAAAGTAAGTTTTAGGATTAATGAAATTGATTATTTGTTTTCTTTAAAAAAACTCAAGTAACCATTTTAGGATAAGACCATTGTTATATAGAGTGTAGTTGTCTCTGGTATTTTAGCTATAATTAAATACAAAAATTAATAGAAGCTTTAAATTCTTGATTTCATATGCTTATTCCAGAAATTCTTGTTATTTAAAGCATTCCATAAAGTAAGAATGAAAATAATATACAATGTAAGAAAACTATGTATGAAAATGATCCTCTTTAGAATGGAAACAAGGCATTTAAATATTTTCTTTTAAGCCAAAAATGTTAATGTATTTTTAACTGAATAAATTACCTAAAATACCTTTCAGAATTATTTTTTCTTCAAGTATGAACACATCCACACACCTTCCTCAGACCTACTTATTTTTACTACTCAATAAATTTAAGGACACATAAAGGAATAAATGAATACTGGCTTTTTAAACCTCTTTCCCATATGCTTCCAATATACAATTTGGAAAGCAAAAGAATGGTTGGTAGCTAAATTACGGAATATATTTTGTTGCAATAAAAAGAAAAGTGCCTTTGTAGAAATGCTGTGGAATTTAGCTATTACACATGGTGGAATAATTTCTTACCATCTGTAGCACTCATTTCAAGAATGTAAACAGTGGTACATTTGCCATCTGTTTGAGAGACTTTTTATGATACTTTCGAATCTATCATCCAATGATATCACCAATTTCATCATCTAAGAATGATGCTTAAAACTATGATCAATGATATTTCGGGTAGTCAGACATACATGCCATGGACGTGACCCAACAAAGGGCGATAAAGATAGCCAGTAACAGCAATAATAGTTCTGCTAACACCAATAAAACAGGACAGAACTGCTAGTTGAAAACATCTAACATCTTGCTGAAGATGAAGAGAAAATGATCTGTGGAATGAGTTGGTGCATATCAGCTTCTACCAGGTAGCTATTACATCGGTAAAGGACAGTCCTTCCCGTCTCCTTGGAAACCTTTTGAAAAATGATTCCACCCATGAAAATTTCCCCACGTTTTCATCCAACCTCATGTTCCAGAGCCATTCGTCTTTGCATACATGGGAGAGCAAAGTACAGAGAAATTAAAAGTTTACTCAAGAGATAAAATTAATATATGTATTTAAAGAGAATTATCTATAATGTTTTTGTATGACAGTGTTATAAGTACTAAGATGTTCATACATTAAATTTGAAGGATGACTTGGATTTAATTCAATAAATTAAGAGGACAACTATTAAGGTGTTTAAAGGTTTTAAGGTAAGAACAACAAATAAATTCACTCCTTTATGAAAACAGATTAGTTAAAAGAAAAATAAACATACTGAAGGGCTTTTTTTTTCTTCAAATAGCATACTTCTCAGTGCTTACTGAAGGTCACAGATTTTATCATAGACAATGGTGGATTTGTATGCAGAGTAAGTCAAGAATTCTTGAGGAGGGACTGGAGCTCAGCGGTTAAGGCACTTGCCTCCAGTGCCTAAGACCCCAGGTTCAATTCCCCAGGACCCACATAAGCCAGACCCACAAGGTGGTGGCCCTGGTGTGCTCTCTCTCTCTCTCTCTCTCTCTCTCTCTATCTCTCTCTCTCTCTCTCTCTCTCTCTCTCTGCTTGAAAATGAATAAATAAAATATTTATTAAAAAAGAATTCTTGAGGAGCTGTTCTAGAAAGATGCATTCTAGATGACAAGTAAACATGATAGCTTGTCACATAGTATATCTTAGTTTCATTTGAATATGGGAAATAAAAATTCAAAAACACTGATCTTACAAAGCTCTAAACCATTTGCTCCTTTGGTGGGGGGGAGTTGGACATGGCCCAATGGGAAAAGTCACACAAAATGGCTGAGAATGTAAATTGGGAGATCACACTCTAGATAACTTTAATCCTTTCAGTGAACTTAAAAAAAAGTGAGGCTCCTGAATGGAAAATTCCTTTCTAGGCATGCATCCTATAGAAATTCTTGCCAGATGCTTTGGAGTCTTACATAAGATCATTCCTTTAAAAAAATCTATTTATGTGAAAAAACTAGAAATAATCCAACTAACTATTATTAACAGTACTTTAAAATGTTAAAAATGAAATAGTATATTATTTTAAGGCTAGATACATGTGAAACACTTCTTCCCAAACAAATGTATGATGAATATTAAAACTGAGAAGAGGACTCTCAGAGAAATAGCCAAAGAATTTCCTTGGAATCACCTATTATTGGAATCCTGTTATAACATGTAGACGTGTTTAAGTAATACTTTATTGGAAAGAAATGTTTTACAATAAATTATGAGAAAGAATTACCAGAATCCCAAATTACATGAAGACACAACAAGGTATCAAAGCACTTTAAATTAATTTGGTGTCCATGACCTGATTAAATCCTTCATTTTTGACCATGGCATAATATCTAAATGAGCTCTCTCCACATATTTCTCAAACAGAAATACTCATAGATCTTTACCTCCACAATCAGCCATTACTCACAAGATTCTCAAGCTATAATCTCAAATCAACTATCTACCTTGGCAACTTCAAGATTACTTTGCACTAGTATATAACATTTGTTGCAATAAATCCACTATGACAATAGATAGACAAGTTGGCCAGGAGTTGATGGTTGTTCCACATTGGTGACATTTGCATGAGTTCACTTATAATGAGCTCTACATTTTCATGATTAAAAAATTTCCACCACAGCTCTCACAATCTTTCCGCCCCCTCTTCCTCTCAGTTCACTGAGTCCTGGTGGTGAGTATTAAGGCTGCTTTAATCTTGTGAGTTTAGGGGGTTTTGTGTCGAGATTCGTTGGTTTCTGTCTCACTTATCCTGTGTTGATTGAATGGCTGTGGCTGTGGGTCCCTTTTCATCCCCTCATTCTCTGCGGGGCTCCAAATGGATCCTCCACAGTATGACTGTGGTGGCTCATCTCTTGCCAGGATCTCAGCTATCTGCCTACCATCAGATGGTAGGATGAGATGGGCCACAGCTCTCTCGCTGCATCCTGAAAAATACAAACACAATCTCCATCGGAGAGTGAGATCAGTACAGGTTAACAAATATATGCAATTCTGGATTACCCAGATTCTATTTTTAGTAGCTCCCCCATCAATTGCTCCCATAGTGCATCTTTTCTTGGGAGACCAAGAGTCCAGGATCCGGTGCATATCGTCCTGAATCCCCTGCAGATTCATGGCACCCCTCAGTAGAAACATGCTTGAGCCTGGAGAACTGGGCTGAATACTAGGCTATCCATGGTCCCCTGCCACAAGCACTGATCCAGACGGCCCATGGAGGAGGTTATCCAGCTGATTGGGGATGGGGAGGGGGGCATTAGGGAATTGGGGATAACAACTCATCGTTGGCCCACTAAATATTGTAACTCATTATGAACAATAAAAAATTTCCACATTAAAAAAATGAGATCAAGTCATTGGGCAAATCTGATTATCTGTTTATACCTTTGACCATTAGTTCAGGCCACTGAGTCTTTGACTATTCATAATACAAAACAAAGTGTTTACTTGTGTCTGAAAACACTGTCTTAATACATAAATGATTATCATAATATTCTTGCAGTTGTGAAATGTGTTTAGTATAAAACAGCGTTTCCCTACTAGTAAAGATGCACTGTAGGTAAAACTTCATCAGAGGAAGGTTGCATTATGATTTGTTTACTTCTCCTTCTTATTTAAGCATCCACAGAGTGACTCAGATTCTCTTCATGATGGACTTTAAGAGAGCTGAGAAACTCAGCTTAAATGCTATTCACTGAATGCAGATGGATAATGTTCAAGTCCTACTTTTAGAGAGAGCACATGTATGTATTTGTAGAGGTCCTGTTGGGAATATCTACTGCTCTATGCACTAATTTTGCAAATGTCCCTTTTTATTCTTTGCATTCCTCTCCTAGCCTTGCTTTATTCTAGTGCTAAGGCTTGGTTGTTTCTCCTACCAGAAATATGTAGGAGGCTTGGTCCTCATGATTGCAATGCTGTGGGATGGGACAGAAATTAATTAACTGATCAAGCCTAGTGATATGTCCATACATCAACTTCTGGCATTGTCCTCAATGATGGAGCCCTGGCTCTAGATCGGCTTTCTTCTCTATGCGCTATGCCAGTCACAGTAACTCTCATAGGAAAATTTATCTATATATTTGAGATACATTTACCTTAACTCAGGTACTTAGTTATTATAATGAAAAATGAAGTAGTACAGATGGCTTACTCTGCACATCTCACATGTTTTTCAGAGATAAATGCTACCAGGCTAGCCCACACTCCATGACAGACACCACTCACTCTAGAAAACACTTATCTTTGTGAAAATTAACAATAGAATTACACATATCTTTTAATCAGCTGTATAATCATCATGTCTTTTTTTTTTACAAGAGAAATTCAGACAGCAATCCATCATTTATGATGAAGGTTATATATTATACTTTCTTGACATTTGTTGATGGCCTCTTATCCTGGCTTGGACAACTTCCACCTTTACCCAGTAAATCTATTGTGCTTAATCTCAACAATGTAAATGATAATTTTAGGGCTATAAAGCCAAGCTTTGATTACTCTGAAAATGTCCATCATGCATTTGTACCACAAAGACACTTTGGTCGTCTTTAACTTATGGTTTTCTTAGAAGTTATTTCAGCAGTTGAAAAGAATGGTGAAGTAATTTCACTGCTGGGTTGGACAGTCTCTGAGATGATGGTGAGTGGAAATACAAGGTATCTGTACTTGTCTATTTTATAGCACTTATGTGTATGAAAGAATAGAGAGGAAAATGAAATGCAAAGAAGCAAAATCTAAAATGGAAATGACATTAACAAACTTGGAAGCCTGGAGTGGTGGTGTATGCCTTTAATCCCAGCAATAGGGAGGCAAAGGTAGGAGGATCACTAAGTATGAGGTCAGCCTGAAACTACATAGTGAATTCCAGGTCAACCTAAGCTAGAGCGAGAACCTGCCTTACAAAAATAAAATAAAATAAAATAAAATAAAATAAAATAAAATAAAATAAAATAAAATAAAATAAAATAAAATAAAATAAAATAAAATAAAATAAAATAAAATAAAATAAAATAAAATAAAATAAAAATCAATTAAGAGAAATATGGAAAAGTTTGCTCAAATCATCAATGATAGTCATTAGAAGTTCAATGGGCTGGAGACATGGCTCAGCGGTTAAGACACTTGCCTCCAGTGCCTAAGGCCCCTGGTTCAATTCCCCAGGACCCACATAAGCCAGACCCACATGGTGGTGGCCCTGGTGCTCTCTCTCTCTCTCTCTCTCTCTCTCTCTCTCTCTCTCTCTCTGCTTTAAAATAAATAAATAAAATATTTTTTAAAAAGGTGTGTGCCACCACTCCCAGCTGCTTCTGGCTTTTAAAAAAAAAAGTCCAAAAATGGAAAACTAAAAACAAAACAAATGTCTTCTTTGCAGTCTCTCTCTGTGTCTCTCTACCCAGCACCCACTCCAGATAATTTTGAACAATTGCATCTAGATGAACATCCACGTGTCAAATTCCCAGACTTCTGTTGTTCTTTTACAGGGTGCTAGCTGTGCTTTTTAAGGCAGCAGGCTATATTTTCAATTAGATTCTAATCTAAAATGCAGTGTCCAACAACACCTTACACAGCAGGCTTTTTGAAAATGGAAGCTTATTATACAGTGAGATCTCAGTCCAATTAACATTGAAAAGTGGTATTATTTTAGTCAACATTTTCCATCTGTCTGAACAGGAAGATGGCTGTGCATGTGTGTATGAGTGTTTAAATATATGTGTGTATTTGACATCACCTCACCAAAGCACTCGTGGCGGAAGTAAAAAAAAGGAAGACATTAGATCATTCATATCTCCAAAATACTTAAAAAAAAGAAGACATTAGATCATTCATATTTCCAAAATACTCTACAAAATTTTTTTGGATAAAAAATTAACTCTATTATATGGAACAACATATAGACATGTAATTAGGGGTTGCATTGCTGGTAGTGGTTATCAAATGTTGTGGGGCAAAACAAGTTTTCATTAAATATGATTAAATATATAGTATAACAAAAACTGGACTAGTATTTGAGTAGGTTTAAGTGGAGACATGATTGGAGTTATCAGAGATGGTTATTTTGAATTTTTGCTTTTATGGATTCTGAAAGTCTTCCCTTCAAAGGTACACAACTATTGGGGGAGTTGTCTGAGTAAATAGTTTGAGAAACACTGCTATGATAACCAACAAATTAGCACACAGCTGTCCTTTGATATCCATTGGGAGCTAATTCCTGGCTTCCCTGAGATCTCAAAACTTGTGAAGCCTTATCTTTCTTATAGAAAATCATATAATATTCGCATACAACCAGTTTATAACCAACTTGAGCTTTAAATTATTTCCAGGTTATTTATATAACACCCATGATATTATGAATACTAGTTTTCATACTATGTTTTTTATAGAAAGGAAAGTAACTCTGCACATGTTTAGTTCAGACACAATTATTTAAAAATATTTTAAATATATACATAGTTGAATCCATGTACTTAGAATACACTGAGGGCAAGCTATACTTATACATAACATTGTTTGGGAATAAAAAAAACTATGCTGAAATTGAAGTATAACCCCTAGAGTCAAGATAAAATTAAATAGCTTTAATATAGTATTCAGATGAATAAGTGGTTTGCAAGAAGTAAGAGTGTTAATAAATGTACTTCCAGTTACCCAGGTTTTAAATGTCTAAGAATAAAAGAAAGAAAGAGCCTCAATAACATCAGCAAAATTTATTTCCACATTTCATTTTTTCAGGAATATTAAGGGAATGTCTTTGAATCCCCCAAAGTTCTTTAAGTTGAAATATAACAATATAAACTATTTAAAGACTTGTTGATTTTGGCTTTCAGAGTTACACATTTTTAGTAATCCAAAAATATTATGTTTTCCAGAATTCAATTCATATTTCCTAGAATATATATTATATATGTTTTATATATATATGAGATATAATTACGATATCCTACTGAGATAAGAAGTGATTCCTTAAAGTGAGGTTCTCTTTCTGACACTTGACAACTTAGAGCCCTCGTGCTCCCTCACCCTACCCCTATATCTGGGAGAGTGCTTTTCCTTGTAGCCAAGAAGGAACAGATTTTCTAGCCACTCACATCTAAGCCATCTTGTGAGACTGTAATCATAGTTTCACTCCCCTTGCACCACAGAACCAGCTCTCCTTCCAAGGCGCTGTCTTTCTTGAACCTGCTTGGGACCTCTGGTCTCCCCACAAGGCCCTTCCTGGAGGTTGGAAATCATCTTCGCACTTATTTGTTGTCTATATGCCACTTCAGTCCTCATCTGAACTAATTTTAGGGGTGATTCAACCCTTAGGATGATTTTGATGTTTTCCTATATATGTTGCATTTCAAATTTTCTACTTGAAATATGTTTCTATAATTTGTACTATTACATATATCTATTTTATTTAAAATAATTTTGATCATCATAAAGTGATTATATAGACATTGACTGATGGGAGATATATTTGAAGATTCTATAAAAGCATGATGAGAATTCTCACTCTCAGGATGATGAGCTGCCTTGATCGCCCCTTTACCTCGGACGCTCTCCACTTAGCAATAAATATGCTTCGTTTTCTCCATGCTAAGCTCTTACTTTGACTATTTATTTTTCAAAGTTGCAAATCTCCATGAAGTTATGCCATTCTGAATATTCCTATTTATTGGACTGCTCATTTTCAACGAGGTTTTAAATAAACCTTCAATTGAGAACCTTCCCTTAAGCCACCCAAACATGAATTGTTAGCTTGCCATTCGGCATGTCCATCTGGCTAGCAAATAAAAACTGGAAAAGGCTGAATAATATTTCCTGTCCTAAATCCCACTCTTTCCTAAGGTAAGCTGCCAGTTTTTACTGATTTATTTTATATTTCTTTAAAAGTATAAGAACACTTCCAAATCGATACAAAACTTGCAAACATAATGAGTCCAACATATAGACAACAAGTCTCCTCTAACATCTTAATATGGCACATTATGTGACAGGATTTGTTTTACAACTGATTAATCAAATATCGGCATTTTATCATAAACTAAACTCCTTTCTTCATTCCCAGTTCCTAAGTGTTTCCTAATACCATTTAGGGACTGCACAGCATTGAGCAGGCGTGCCTTTCTAGGCTCATTTGGACTGATAATTTGCCGCATCATCTTTATTTGACATATTATGTAGCATATCCTGAATTGGATGGCTTTGCTGTTCTTTTTTTTTAAAACAATATTTTATTTATTCATTTTTCAAGCAGAGAGATATAGAGAGACAGAAAAAGATAGATAGATAGATAGATAGATAGATAGATAGATAGATAGATAGATAGATAGATAGTTAAATAGATAGAGAGTGAGAGAGAGAGAGCACACCAGGGCCACCACCTTGTGGGTCTGGCATATGTGGGTACTGGGGAATTGAACCAGGGGCCTTAGGCACTGGAGGCAAGTGCCTTAACCGCTGAGCCATCTCTCCAGCCCTGTTCTTTGGATTATGATTAGATGATCATAAACTATTGAGAAGTAGTGTTCATTCTATGATAACAGGTGTCATATTATCAAAATCATTTCTTACTGCTGATGTGAAATTTAAAAATAACTTGTGGTTTTTCCCAGTTTCTTTTTTAAAATACCTTTATTATGAATAATTATACATATTGTATGATCAAATCTTGTGAATGTGTCCAAGTTACTTCCTTGGTGCACATACTGGATCTGTCCATAGGGGAGGGGTTATGAACTGCACCAGAGGTACCCAGTTTTTCATTCTCTTTTTTTTTTCTTCCCCCTTGTGTATTGTTGCTGAGGGGGCAATGTCTATGGATATTCTCCCCCACTATGGCTCTTACATTTTCCACCCCCTCTACCCCTCAGTTCCCTAAGTCATGGTGGGTGAGTTTTAGGTATGCTTTATTGTTGAGATCTTAAGTATCTCAGAACCTTTGCCCTGGGTTGTGTTGGGTATCATTGGTGTCTGTTTCCAATGACCTTTCATGGGTTATCAGTCTTTCTGTGTTGATTGGTCTCCTGCTTGACTTGTCACTTTCTTGTAGGTTTCATTTGGGCCCTGTGTGAAGGCTTGGTGTAGTTTGGTTCCTGCCAGGATGTCAGCCATCATTCAATGTCTTGTTGGTGGAATTGAGTTCTTCCTGGCTCTCTCACTGCCTTCTGAAAAATACAGACAGAATCTCCATCAGAAAGTGAGATCAATATAAGTTAAATGAGACAACATTGCTACTTTGGCTAGCTGCTACTGGTTGTAGCCTCTCTGTAGCTCTCTGGTAGTGGGAATTTACTCTAGAAGCCTTAGATCTTGGTCCCCATATGATTATGCCATGGATCCCAGTTCTAGTTAAGGGTTCCTTGTCATTAAGTGGATCTCTTAGCCAATCATAAAGCCTTTGATTACCCTCCTAGGTTTAGTGTCACTATTGCACAGATGAGCCTTTCTTGACTTGCTGGTTTGCATTGTTAAACCACCAGCTTCCCTACATGCTGTACTGTACCTTTAAGAGGAAAGAACAATGCAGTTGAAGGAGGGAGAGCTGACCTGCTGCCTTCTAGAGTGTATCTCCAGAAGAAGTATCTGCATAAAGTATGGACTTCTTTTCCACTCATTTCTGTAGAGTCTGTCTTTGCTTCTATGAGTATGAACTCATGGATGCTTATTTTACATTTCAGAATGAAATCCAATAGATATTTATTCATTTTGTTGCTCAGCATGTTCCAGTGTTTTTTTAGAGCTCTTTTCAATTGAGTCCTGTGTCCCATTCATAAAGTCTTCATGACTATATTTATACTAATAGAATCCTATGCTCTCTGTATATTCTGCACTAATGGCATATGTTTGCTATTTCAGCAAACCTCACTGTATTAATTATTCTAGTTTGATAGTTACTCTTGTAATTATAAATTAGTAGTGCTATTCTATCCACTGCCTTCTTTTCATCAATATATTATTTACTGTTTTAGGACTTAGAATTATTTGTAAAATCACTGAAAATACTCTTAATAGTGCAAATAGCTTGATTTAAATTTAATTATGAGGGCTGGAGAGATTGTTCAGTGGTTAAAGCACTTGTGTGTAAAGCAGGAGGACCTGAGTTCAATTCCCTAATATCCACATTAAAACCAGAAGCTCAAAGTGGCAAATGTGTCTGCAGTTCACTTGCAGTGGCTGGAGGCCCTGGCACAGCCATTTCCTCTCTCCATGTCTGCCCCTCTCTCTCAAATAAATAAATTGTTTTGAAAAAAATAATTATGAATAGAAAATTTTTGGTTAGGAGTGCTATGCTTAGTGCATATGAATCTAGCATTTGCTTTGTTGGGTTTAAATATCCATACATCTTACATCTATGGTGCCATTGTGTGTGGTACTAAATTAATCAATTTCAAATTTTAGTTATTCATTGGAGGGCTAAGCAATAACAAATGGCTTTTGTATATTTACCTGTGTGTCCTGCTATGAGTTATATTTACTGAATCATTATAGGAAAACTTTGTAAATGTTTCTACTGAAACAAAAACATCATGTGAGAATAGGTTTTACTGTCCAACTCTATATACTCATCAATTTTCTTGCTGCTGTGACAAAATACCTGAAAATCCACTTAAGTAAGGAAGTGATTGTTTTATGGTGGAAACGAATAGGGTAGATATATTGGAGCCTGGTCCCATCACATCTGCAGTCAGGAAGCAAAGAGCAATGTTACTATTACTCTTACTATCTTGTTTGGGACAGTTTCACCTGTATTCCCTTCTATTCAGTCCAGTTCACAGCCCATGGCAGAATGCCACCTCCATTCTGTGTGGGTCTTCTTTCCTCAGTTAAACCTATCCAGAAACACCTTCAAAACACATCCAAAAGTTTCTATCCTTGATGATTCTAAGATCCAATCAAGTTGATAATAAGAATTAACTGCTTGGCCAAGAATCCACTCAGTGACAAGGAACCCTTAACTGGAACTAGGATCCCGGGCAAAATCCCATGGAGACTAATCCATGGGCTCCAAGGGAAAATTCCCACTACCAGAGAGCTACAGAGAGGTTACACCCAATAGAATCTTGTAAAATTAGCAATAGGTGCCTCATTTAACCTATACTGATCTCACTCTCTGATGGAGATTTTGTTTGTATTTTTCAGAAGGCAGTGAGAGAGCCATGGTCAATCCAACTCCACCAAAAAAACAAACAAACAAACAAAAAAACCACAAGAAGGTGGCTGACATCTCAGCAAGAGATAGACCACCCCAGGCCTACCATTATGGTCCCAAAAGGAACTTTTGAGAATGTGTCCTGATGGAATAAAACATATCATCACAGCAAGTCAGATAACCCAGGATAGGTCAAAGAGACAGACAACAGCGATATGCAACAAAGCAGAAGTCCAGAGACATTCAAGGTCTCAACAATAAAGCTGACTTAAAATTCACCCACCATGACTCAGGGAACTGAGCTGAAGAGGGGGCAGAAAGATTGTAAGAGTCATGGTGGGGGAGAATATCCTGAGATATGGCCCCCCTCAGCAACAACACACAAAGAAGGGGAACTGGTTACTTGCTGTGCTACTATCACCCCCTACCCCAGGTACTGATCCAGTATGCCCACGAGGAGGGAATTGGGGTCATAAGATTTGTTCATACAATGTATGCAATTATTGATAATAAAGACAAAAAAATTAACAAAATAAAAGAATTAACTACTAGGATATTGTGCAATTTAATTTTTGTTCTTGTTCTTTAGATCACAGAAGAAAATTGTCAAATTGCATTATAGAGAAGAAATCATAGTTCTGTTTCTGTATTTATTCAAATAATCTTAGCTTTTGACTATTTATAATGAAAGTTCTTATTGATTAAGTTGGATTTTTTTTTCTCTGTGGCACTTGTGGTTATTGCTCTTATTTTTCTAACTTTTAGAGTTATGTTCATATATGAAAATTTTAAATGACCTCTTATCATACCAAATATACCATTTAATTTTGTTTCAGTATTTTCCATTGAGTTTCAAATATATTAGCTTTCTTTATTTCCAAATTATATATTACCACTTTACAGGTACCACAAATATTATTTTTCTTCATTTCCCTTAGGATATTGTTATTTATTTAATGATCAATAATTTATAATTGCCTAATACTGTGAACAATATTATTATAATCAGTTATCTTTAATATAAATTTAGGATTTAGAAATAAAATGTTTAATTTTCATTTCTTCCTCCTAACACTCTCAAAAGTTTCTGAGGGTTATCATTTTAATTTTACTTGAAACATTTCTTTTAACATTTCCTGTTGTGCCGATGGATCTGCCAGCAGTGAGATCCTTCAGTTCTCTTTGAGAAAATATTTATTGTTTCTCCTTTAATTTTGATGGAAAATTCTTTTTGACTTTTTTTCTAATTCTTCCTTCATTTAAATATTTTACTTCTTTCTTTTTTATCCCTTCATAGAGTCTACTGGGAAGTCTGCAATTTTTGTTCCATTATCTACAAATAATCTTTAGATATTTTCTTGTGCTACTGTTTATTGAAATTTGACTAAGATATGAATATATATTTTCTTTATTCATTCTATTCAGTGTTCTATGAATTTTCAGTATTTGTGGGTATATGTCTTTCATTTAACTTGTAAAATTCTTAGTAATTATTATTTTGCTTAGTTGTTATGATTACATTTTTCTAGTATTCTCATTGTGTACATTTCCAATATTTGAAGTAATCCCTGTTTGGAGAAATCACATTCTTTATTTTTTTTTCTTTTTTGTATTTTTCTTTTGATATCATAGTTGGAACAGTTTCTATTTTTCTTTTGTTTGTTTGTTTTAAACTTAGTGATCCTAACAGTCCTGAAGAGCTTTTGTAAGTAGTCTTTACTTCTGCTAAAGGCTATTTTCATTGTCAACATTTTCTGCTGGTAATTTCCTGAAGTTATCTCCTCCCTGCTTACATTACTTATTGACATGCACTTGTATGTTTACCTACATTCTTATTATTAGATCCCAAACATATTATATTCAACTCATTATGTGGTCATTGTGATCTGTATTGCAGCGAGTCTGGTTTGGGGCTTACTTTATCTTTTCATGTTGGCTGCTGCTGCTGTTCATTAATGAATTAAGTAAATAAGCTACTAATGTGAGACTTTCTGAACCATGTTGGAGTTGTGAAAAGCATTCAAAAGCCTTATTAAATGTGCAAGTTCTTTGTTTCTTGTCCTTGATTTTAACGGTTGCTTCTCCAATGATGCAACTTATTTTCTTCCCTATGTGAGGCAAAAAGTCTATTAAGTGATGGATCCTGACACATGTCCTTCCCTCAGGTAGAATAGATCTCTGGTAATATCGTTTTTCTTAGAGAACAGACTTTTTTATGGAGAACACTGTGACCATATTTCACAACGAGGACTCGCTTCCTTCTACTGTCAGAGAAATGATGGAATCTATCTTCATTCCTCATTCTCCTAATCCTGATGGGATTCCTAAAGGTAAAACAAAGGAATGTGGAAGATTCCTAAGATTATAGCCCCCAGAAGTTTGATTCTCATGCTAGTTCACACTCAGCCACAGAAATTTCATCCAAATTAATTTCTACTACTCGGCTCATTTATACACAGTACACTCTGTACCAGGTGAACAGATCTTGGGTGTGGATCCTGTCAGTTGCATTTCCATGTAACTTGAGTTCTTCTATAGCTAGGTCCAATTTTTTATTTTCAGATTGCCAGTAGTAAAGAGAGGACTGACAAATTTCATTTGTTTTTTAGTTCAGATTGTGTGCTTATGTACCTACTTGCCAGAATATAACATCTGATGTTCACTTACAACTAATCCACAAGTTTCCTTAAAGTACAGTCTTTACTCAACCCAGAGATGATTTTTTGTTGTTTCATGACATATGTATATATTTTTTTATATATATTGTATGTGATCTACATTTGTTGTATGATATATACATTTGATCATCAAGGCCCAGTGATCCTTCAGCCTCTCCCCCAATCTACATGAACTGTAGTCACATATGAGCATAGCCACACCCAGTTATTTATGTAGCCTCAGGGGATTGAATGCAAAGAAAGACCTTGGGTCCTTATTCTTGTGCAGCAAGTGTTGCTAATTGTGAGCAATCCCATCCACAAGTTTTTTAATTTCAGAGACGAAACTAGAAGAATGTCTTTTTTTAATTTTTTTAATAATTTAAATATAGAAAAATCACTGCTGGATATTTTAAATCCCTTCAGTCATATTCTCCACATGTTAACATTTTTCTCCCCTACACTGTCACTCCCCATTTTCAGGCCTTGTCTAAATACATATTTTCTGAAACACTTGAAGCATAATTATTTATAGTCATGCCACATATTTTCCCTCAATTGCTTACATATATACCTCTTGAAAGGCAAAACATGCTCATCCATACAGGCAATATGATGTTTTAATTCATGAAATTAACATCAGGAATCATTGCTATGTAATTCACATTCTTTGTATAAATTCCATTTGCCTCACAAATGTTCTTCATTGCAATAATAATTATTTTAATGAATATAAAAATGAGTTCTGGACATAGATCAAAGGCAGAGTGACACATTGAATTTATCTGGCATTCATTATTAGTCTTTTTTAATTCCGAAGACTTTGCTCTTTCATGTCCTTGGCATTTTTGAAAAGTGCAGGTCCTTCATTTAATAAACTGATTTTAAATGTTTTGTTTTTTTTTCAGATTCTTCAGATAATGTAATTCAAATCATTCATTTTGGGGAGGAAAACCAAAGAAGTATATATTGTGTTAAGTATTTCTCAAGAGGCTTATGATGCCATTTTAGTTATAAAGTTAACTTTCAATGTATGCTTAAGGTTGTATGTATCTATAATATACATGATTTATATGCTTATAATCACTACTTTTCAATAAATATTGAAAATAATCCACCAGATAAAATTTTCCAATTGATGTAGTAACTATTATTCTTATCTTATTATATTATACTTATTGCAGCATGCTGATGATGGTAATTTCATGTTTTCTTCATTCGACTGTAAATAGTGTTACAATATAACAATATGTTCCAGTTACCTTCTTGTTTTTGGGAAAAAAATTCTATCAAGAAGCAAGTTTGGGAAGGAGAGGGTTATTTTTGGCTTACAGTTTCAATGAGAAATTTCATCATTGAGTGGAATTCATGTCAAGAGCAGAAAACTGACATATACCATCACATTAGCAGGGAAGGAGTAATGACAGCCAGAACAGAAAACAAAGATATCCAATAAATCCTTTAGGATCATCCCCAGTTACACAGTTTCTCCAAGTCTCTAAGTCCTAATGTTTTTGTAACATTTTCCAACAGCATTGCCAATTTTGGGTTAAGTATTCTAGCACATGAATGTATGGGGGACATTTTACATCAAACCACCATATAATAAAAGAAACTATAAATTTGTTGTTAACTTCCTACTTTCTCTTACCAATTATTATGTTTACTTTATCATGTTATAACTGCTTGAGAAAAATGTACATAAAACATAGAATATAAGACAGTTCTATAGTAATGGTGGTATCAATAGATGAATAAATTTATATGATTATGACTTAAAAATATGGTGAAAAATATTTTTTTTAAAAAAAGGGAAAACTGGGGAGATAGCTCAGTCAGGAAAATGTGAGGACCTGAGTTTGATTCCCAGAACCCAATTAAACAAACCAGACTTGATGATCCATACTTGTAATCCCAATACTGGAAAGGCTAACACAGGAAAAGCCCTGGGTCTCAATGACCAGCCAGTATAGCCTTATTGGTGAATACAAGGCCAATAAAAGACCCAGTCTAAAAGGAAGTGATGGGCACAACCTGGGGAATATCATCTTACATTGTTCTCTGGCCTCCATAGCCATGCACAGATATAAACACACACAGAGAACAAGAAGACCAAAAAATACATATAACCAAAATAAGTAAATAATAAAAATGTCGCCATTTTTATTGTGTTCACAGCATTACCCACCTAACTAAAATAGCTGGTGTCTTTGTTAAAGAAACAACTATTGTCATAGGACTCAGATAAAAGGGTCCTAATCCCAGAGTTCAAGTCTGAATCCATTTATCCATTTATATCCTCTCCAAAGAGTCTATAGCAGAAAGGTCATTAAATGTGCCCTGAGCCATACTTCTCTTCTGAACACTAAAGAGAGTGAGAATTGGTTTTGCCAAATGTGTATAATTGATTGTGAAATGCTCAAACCCTTGTGTCGTTGCCCCTAGAGTTGTTCAGGGAACAAAAATCATATGTAACTCCTTGCTGGATGACAGATAGCTGAATCTAATATAAGAAATATCTCAACAGATAAATCAAACAACCACTGCTGATGTGACTATCATTTAAGAGAAGATAGAAAAAAAATTCCCTTATCAGCACTATCATATGGTTTGTTTTTGTAAAAAGCATCCTTGGGTTTTTTTCCCCAATAGCTCATAGGAATCAGCCATAGAGCTGTAACATCTGCTTGGCAGTATTAACATAATACATGTGAAAATCAAGTTATCAAAGGCATGTCTGTTTTGAGTTGAATTGTTTTTCTTATTACTGTCCTATAGCTACTGCAATATTTCATCTCTAAAAAGCAAAGCTCAGATTATTTGATTAAATTTTCACAAAGAAGAATAATTACTTGCATTACCAAAACAGATGACAGATGCATTTGATCATGCACAGAGATCTCTACTGGTTATGTACCTACTCTGCAAAGCAATACTAGATAAGCATGAAGAGACTAGATTTTGTAGAATCAGTTTATGCACACTGACTCCAAGCCCTTAGTACAGAAGAGATGAGAAATGAATATTCTCGTGTATGTTTGTACGAACAATATGTTATGTTTAGGAAAATTCTATATGAAGAAGATGATTTTGCAGTGTTTAAACTCAAATGCATACACATACATGCTTAGAAAGAGATTGCCCCCTTGTGTGAAACTGAAGTCAGTGTACACATGTCCACTGGCTAAACAGAGCGTTGTTGCGGGGCAATGATTCATCTCCAAAAGGATGTTATAGACTTAATGACACAAGGGAAATCAGTGATTTCTATTTTCTGCTTAAAAAGCAGACTGTTGTAGTGCACATATAGTTTATAACACGTTATTACAAATTCACTCACTATATGATTTACAAAGAACTGGAAGGGTTAATATATTCTAAATATAAATACATGCCAAATGTTAAGATATTCAAATTTCCCTGTTATATATATACATATATATATATATAGTATTGAATTATCACATTATGCCCCATACATATGTGTAATTACTTTCTTTTTAAAAAATTAAAATAATTATAAAAATAAAAAATTAGTTTTTGGTATATTAAACGTATTTGTGGGACTGGTGCGATGGCTCAACCATTGATGGTTCTTGCTTGCAAAGCCTGATGGCCTGGGTTTAAATCCCGAGTCTCTGGGTAAATCCAAAAGCACAAAGTGGTGCGTGCATCTGGAGATCATTCATATTTGTTAAAGGTCCTGCTGTGTCCACCCCAACCTTCCCCCTGCTTGGAAATAAATTTTAAAAATATATGTTTTTAAATTAAAGTCTTTAAAACACATCCACTAAGACACAGGAAAGTTTCCAGAACAAGTGAGGAAAGATTATAAAAGCCAAGGGGTATGGGAATATCCAGATGCATCCCTCACCCCCAGAATGACTGCCTGCTGTTCTTAATACTCATAACCCACAACCCCATGGTGAATACCAGCAATCCCAAAGACATGGGCCTTCTGTCTATTGGGAACAGGGAAGAGGGAAAGAGTGGTAGCAACATACAATTTGTCCATTTAAAGTGTCTACTTAATTTTTTTAAAAAGTAAAATTAAATTGGAAATAATATTTTTTCACTAGAAATGATGAAATATATACATTAATTTTTTTTCACAGAAAATTATTGAAATAATTTGCTTATGGATATTCTTTTTTATATTTTATTCATTTATTTTCAAGCAGAGAAATACAGAGAGAGAGAGAGAGAGAAAAAGAGAGGGAGAGGGAGAGGGAGAGGGAGAGGGAGAGGGAGAGAGCACCAGGGCTACCACCTTGTGGATCTGGCTTATGTGGATACTGGGGAATTGAACCTGGGCCTTAGACACTGGAGGCAAGTACCTTAACTGCTGAGCCATCTCTCCAGCCCCCTGGATGTTCTTTATCTATCATTTCTTGTTTAGTTTTCTGTGTTTTCACATTTTTAGTATTTATCCAGTTAAATTGGCATCCATGTTTTTGATCTTTGGTAATTTGGTTGTTAATTTAATACAAAGAGAATATAAAGGAGTGTATTGTCAAATGTTATAACCTTTAGAATATATGCAGAGTATTTTGTTGAAATGATAAAATATTACAAAATACTTAACAGAAGGTACAGCATTTTAAAATCTGCATTTTCCTGTTCAGTATTCATTAAAATCTATAACTTATTATGATATGTCATCAACATTGAAATGTATATCAAAATATATGTGATTATTTTGTTGACTTGGAAAACTATACTGGAAACCATGGTAAAGCTGAGACCCATTTAATTTTAACTTTTTAACATCTCATTAAATGACTGTCAACAGAAATTGAAACATATTGGTAAAAAAATCAGTAAGGAAATAAACAAATAAAACCAGAGATGAGATAAGGTAAAGATTTAAAAGGTAACTGCTTTGCTTTATATTCACAATAGTAATTTAATCATAATGATTTAGTGTCTAACATTTGCTAGAAATGGAAGGCTTAGTAACAATTGCTTTTCAATGTTAGGAATATGTAAGTACTGTAATTATAGGTATAAAATTAAATTCCTATTAAAGAACAGTTTCAAATAAGAAATGGACAAAATATATTTGTAGAAAAAATAAAAGCTAACATTCATGCAAATTTTTCTTATTTCAACAAGAAACCCTGTATAGACAAAAGGACAATCTAAAGGAATAATTTACAAATTGGTTAAGTTAGATAGCCTGTGTCTTTCATCTCCCCAATACCTCCCTAAAAAAGAAATCAAAGAAGTAAAAATAAAGGAAGCAGTGAGTGCAAATGTGCAAGTGAAAGCAACAAGGTTCTGCCTAGAAACCCTGGGACTGTGAGTGCCCTTCCAGTTAACACAGCAGCCAACGCCCAGTAATAATCTCAAAATTCCACCTCCACATTAGCGCTTGGTGTCTAGAATTTTTATCTTGGTAATTTCACATCTAAGATCCTATAGTAGTGCAGAAAATGGTAAAAAGTAAAAAAGAAAATCTATATAGTGAGAAGGAAAAAAATGTAAAAATAGCAGAATAAAATATTAATTGATTTACTGCTATCTTCTTTAGACAGATGAAATTGGATTTTTGTTTTTCTCCTTTGATTTGTATGTCTAACACAATAATCCATATGATTATACAATTATTGTTTTCAAAATGACCTAAAATACCTCCGTTTGTCTAGTAAAGTAAACCACCACAGTAGTTGAAACTGAGCAGATTCAGAAATTATATCTTGGGGCTATGGGAACAAAAATATATATTTAAAAGAAAGCAAAACCCAGTGAAGTTTTCCCCTAAAATTTCTGCAATCATCATTTTGCCAATAGATAATCAAATTTATTTATGACATGCATTAGGCCTAGTTCAGAGAAAAGAAAAAAGGAGAGAAAAGGTAATAATATATTTAATGTTATGACATGGTCCATGGAAAAAGTCTGATGACACTTGATTTTCAGATTTTATATTTTATCAAGTCCATCATAATTTTTCTTGACATTGGTAAATAATAAATTAGTGTCTGTATTTGAAACTGGGTCAAATTTAACTTGTATGGTTTAATTAGTAACATAGTCTCTAAATAACTTCATTGATTCTGAAGTTTTGAATTTTAACTATTCCTTTCCATTGTCTTCTTATCTTAATTATACCAGGAAACTTAGGTAGGTTTCTGAAAATTTTATCTGTATACTGGATTGGCCCATTGACCATTATGTTCAACTTGACTTAAAAATATTTTTTTATTCTCTGTTTCTCTCTTTCTCTTTGATATGAAAAGTGACTTATGATCCTGAGCATTCTGAGCTTATAGTTAAGGGAAATTCCTAGAGAAATGGAACCTTCTCCTGACTATTTTTAACTTTACAGAATCTTGTAATATGACTCCTTAATACAACTTACCATCTGTGTGGCACATGTCAAATGATTTGAATGAGTGTGAATCCAAGGATACATTTATTTTGTCATCATCATCTCAATGGAGTTCATTCTCAAAGAATGTCCATCTGGATTAAAATCTAACAATTGTTGAATCTAATTCAATTCAATCAAATGTGAAGCAAGATGATAAAAGTGCTCATTATTTGTCAAGTTACCAGATGCTCAGTTTCCCAAGAGAGATCGTTTAAAACTACATTTCAAAAAAAAAAAAAAAGAGAGAGACTGCATTTGATTGCTGTGTCACCCCAACTATCAAGGAACCTGTAACTTGTGTATGTCTAGGAACTATGTTACTAGAAACACACAGAGCTTCTGTTCCCAAACCAGATTTGTAGATTTGCCTCTTGAAGGAGACAGCTTCCCAACCTAGAGCCATGCGTTCTACTGCATGGTGCCTAAGGAAAGATGAAGGAACTATATTGGCTTCCAATATCATTTTCTAAGTCAACAAGATAATCAGCTATGTTTTAATATATATTTCAAAGTTAATGACATATAGTTAGGTCCCAAAGGAACGAGGAACCATCATCATCTTCCCTATGATCTGCCTCCGGCAATTTACAAATGAGTGAACAGTTCCCATTGCATATAGTCTGGCAACTGTCTTGGAATTCTTGCTTTTATACTTGTTCTCAGTCTGAATGCCAATTGTATTTTTTAATGTACTTATAATACTACTTTTATTACTTGTGTTTCATAATTAAAACCTAAGCAACTATAGCATCTTAAATAATGCACATGGAACAAAAGCTAGCATTGATAAGGCTGGCCTTTCAGTTAGGTTACTGGGTAGCTAAATTTATCCTTTGTACATCACTGGAGGATATGCTAAGTTTATAAATGTGTCAAAACTATACCATAGTCTACTGAGATCAATGGCACAGTTATTTTTATTTCATTTTACTTGGTAAAGATTTGTCTCTAAACTGAGCATGCCTTCTGGAATATTACCTTTCTCTGAAAATGATATTTGTTCCATAAAATTCCATGATATTGTCCTATCTTTCAAATCCAGAATCACCAATCAGATTCTAAATTCCCAGACCAAATTAATCACATATATTCAACTTCCATTGAAGGAATAGATTTAACATTTTCTTAGAAAGGTTTATTTATTTCAAACAAGGGTTTATTTATTTCACTATAACCTTCATGACAAAATGATTATTATTAACAGTGAATTACATATGAAATAAAATATAGTCTCAAAAACTGTTCCTATGAACATACCACATTATTTATTTTTTGATCTCTCCATATTAATATGTACAGAGATGCCATTTTTTCTACCTTTAAAAATGTATTTAAAGTGATTACTTTGAAAAGTGTCACTTTAATATAAATATTGAAGCTATATTCTAAAACCCTAAGTGCTTGTTTGCATCCTCCTCTTTCTGAAATCATAGGAACTACCAAAGACAATTCTATTGACATATACTATGACATAGTTATAGGATCCATTTTACAAATTAGGAAATGAGAGCTTAAACAAACTGAGGTTGACAGGCATGGTGAAGTATATCCTCAGTCCCAGCACTCAGGAGGCCAAGGTAGGAGGATCATTGTGAGTTTGAGGCCAACCTGAAACTACATAGTGAATTCTAGGTCAGCCAGTGCTTGAATGAAACCCTATCATGAAACACCAAGAAAGGAAAAAAAAAAGTTTAATTAGCCAAGCTTCTATCCATTTACCCTCTAACAATGTAAGTATACTACTTGCCATGAATTTTGTTTTGTAAGTTGAACTTGATTTTAGATCCTTTCATTTGTACTTGAACAAAAAAAAGGCATTTTAAGTAGGAAAATATAGCTGACGCAAACCCGAACATTATTTCTCAGAGAAGGTGGGACATGAAAAGCGCATTATTGAAATGCTGGTGCTAAGTATTCTCCATTAATTGCCATGCCTATTAGTCAATGTTTGAAAACTATTAACAGTAAATGCACAGACTATTTTAAAACTTCCATAAAAGTATTATTACCTCCAATTTAGATATTTAAATGCTCATGCATTAGTGATCTTTTCGACCTTAAAAATCAATCACATCTTTAAAACCTGATTTCATGGTATGAATCTAAATGTTCAAATTCTGGTCCCGAGTTACATTTATCTTTTCAATGACAAAGAAAGGAGGGAGAAAGAACACTGTCAAGAAGTCAGGACATTTGGATTCTAATTTTGACACTGCTTCTAAATGGCAAAGCTATCTCTAAACTACAATTCACACATGAAGAAGAGAATGCATGCAAAAGTATGTCTAAGACTCCTGTTAGCTGGTAGAATATGCAAAAATGTTGGGGCTAAGTAAACTTTCAACATCTTTTTTTGTACTCAAAAAAAAATAGACAATTTATTTCAAGTGTACCAAAGTATAATTACTCTTTGTTCACAACCTTCATTATTTATATGTAGATTTTAAACATGATGGTTATCTAAAGTATGTTTTAATTTGATTATAATTCTGCTTGTTTTCTTTGGACATAGAAGCTGCATGACATGACTGTTAAAATGACTAAGAAAATAGGAATCTTATTTTTTTCAACTTACCTTCACCGCCTGCTTCAGAAGATAGAAGAAATAATTTATGGCATTGTGCTGAAGAATATGGCATTGTACCTCTCCTTTACTTGGAAGAAGTTTCATTTCCCCAGTGTATAATAAACTAGAGTTATTTAAGGAAAAAATGAAAAAATAGTGGTTAGAAACAATCCAGAAGCAAGATATCTGAGACCATTCCTGGGACAATTCTGACTTGCAGACGGATTTGACATTGCTATGTATATTATGTACATTTAGAACCTTGGCCCTCTTAGCCTTGGAAGAGCTTGGGACATTTGTTGAATGACATCAGATGTGAAATGGACGATTACCCTAGATGGTGGAGAGCATATGTTGACCAGATTTTTTTTTTAGGAAAGAAAATTCATTTTTTATCACCAGTGTAGGAGTTGCATTAGCCAGAACACCAGTTAGAACCAATATAAAATATTTAATAATTATGGGTGTGCATTCCTACCACTTATGCCAAATGAAGACTTGGTATATTGGAGTATATTTTAAAATGTTTAAGTGATTTTCAATGTGGAATATAGATATACTATACACTGTACATTTGATTTCATATATAGGGGTAGGAACCAATACCCTAGAGAATGTTGCCAGATTTAATGTGCATTATCTTGAATGTCTAATACACAGAGTGTTAGAGTTTGTTAAAAAGGTGGCCATGGAACAGGCAATCTAACCAGCACTCCAGATATTTCTCTTGCAAGTGGTCCATAAGTGTCCATGAAAATCACTTCCTTAATCTTTAGTTCCTGATGCAAGAACACAGCAATGTAAATTTCTCACAAGAAAAGACACTTCCTTTGGTCAATCAGTCAGTTCCAACATGGCGATGTTCTTTAGCAAGGAGAGCTGAATAAGACACATGGATGTGTCTTGCATACATACACAAAACAAGGAGTTCTTAAAATATAAGTACCTGGAGAATCAATTTTTGAGGATTTGGGGCCTGGGAATATTTGTTTGATATGACTCTAATAGTGTGCAAATATGTCCTGGTTGGGCAGGCACTTTCATGGCCTTCTGAAATATTGAATACATTTTTGGCTGGATGTAGAGTCGTAAAATACACTGCAAGTCTTCCTGGATGTACATTTTAAACACAGGATAGAGAGAAGCAAAATGTCCTGTGGATTTTTTTGTTTGTTTGTTTGCTTGCTTGCTTGTGTGTAGCACAGGGTGGCTTCACACACACTATTTAGATAAGCGATTTTGAACTCCTGCTTCCCCTGCCTTCTTTTCCCAAGTGCTGAGGTCATAGGCATACACATCCTTTCCTGGTTTGGACTGCCTTGCATTTCACATCTCCAGGAGCACTTTTCTTCCACTTTAACATCTTAGTCTCTTAAAATACTTAATTTACAAAGATATCCACATTTATAAATTATGGAAATCATGGAAAGACAGTGATATCTTAGATATCACTCATAAATAAATATCAGGTTCTAACAGGTTGTTTGATTTTCCAAGGTCTTATATAAGGTCAGAAAACTCAACCAGGGGACTTCTAATTTAAGGCTCAAGATTATTTTTCCTAACATCAGTTTCCTACATGAAATAAAATGTCCTGATTCTCCTTAACTATTTGGATAACACTCCAATAATATAAGCAAACAGGACTCCTATGCATAATTTTATAGACTTGGATATCAAACTCTACATAAATTTTAAGTAAATCTCACAATACCCATATGAAGCACCATAATTTTCACATTAGTGTGGAGGGGGATAAAACCAGAAATGAAATCGCATAATTTGCCTGAGGCCAAGAGAATACAGAACACCTTTTACAATAATTCAACGTGAGTCATTGCAGTATGTACTCACACACTTCACTAGGGAAGGTATAATTGGTTCACAGAGGGATAGCAGCAGAGACCATTCTGAGGGTTACACGGTATGTTAACTTACTTAATGAGCCCCATTCAGAGAGAGCTGTCTGTTTTACTGAGTAATGGTGTCTGTAACATTTCACTACATAATATAAAAATTCCAAAAAAAGTTATAAAATGCAATACCTGTAATGTGATTTCTAGTAGTTTACATTTTGTAATTCAATACAAAGTTTATCAACCAAGAGAAATTTCTCTTTGAAATCCCAATGACCTCTACTTTGAATAATAGAAAGTAAAGTATATAGAAAATAAGGGAGAAAACTGGAGGTGCAAGACAAAAATAAACTTGATTTTTTTTTGCAATGATTTTAATGAAACTTTCACATCGAATGGTTTAGGCCATTTTAAATATCATCAAACTGATGCTGATGACAGTATGCTTAACTGATGGTTTTTATACCAGATCTTTCATTGTTACCTCAGCACTTTGTATGGATGAAATTTGGTATATGAATTGAAGTAAATTTTTACTGCTAACTTTCCCAACTATGCACATGCTGCTTGAAGCTAAATGTCAAAGATGACACCCTTTAGGACACTGAGGAAGTATTCCTTTTCTATGCATTTAAACAGAAAGTTCCCAGTCACTTTCTTCCTTGTGTAATGTTAGTAAGATTTTATGATTATTTTTTTCTGTTTCCATATTTAATTGGATTATTAAATTTGAAGACAAAAACACAAAAAAAATCTGAGAAAAAAACAATGAAAAATAGATGCTACAATGTTAGTAGTAGTTTAATCAAAACTAAGATTGTGCAACTGAATTCACAAAAATACAAGAGAAAATTGCATATATAATTATGTCTGTGTGATATCAGAATGATATTTTATAGTATATCTGGTGCTATAATCCTTTGTTTTTTTATTTTTGTTTCTTCTTTCATCTTACTTTTATACTAGAATTTTCTAGCAAGTCAAAGCAAACTTTTAATAGAATTAAAAAAAATCAGTTATTTCACATTGTGTAATAATAACAAATTGCTTAATTAAATTTAAGCTATTTTATTCCCTGAATCACTTAGTCAAGCATAAAGATGTTAACCCAGCAGAATTATATTTTACTTATGGTTTAAACACAATTGAGACACGTTAACATTATCAAGTCTGTGGAAAGGGTAATGAATTTTTCTTTCTTATGATGCATTTTATTCCCAAGTTCCAAGGACAATCACTGTACTTTGGTTTATGATGTAGACTATTGTCTGTGACACTTGGCTACTTAGTGCATTGGATTAAATTGAGTTCTGTAAATTATTTCCTTCTTAGAGGAAAGAAAGAGGCATTGAAAATAAAAGATTGAGCTTTCTAAATAAAATGAGGCTTATAAGAGTGTTTCCTGTGTTCCAAATTTCTACAATTTTCTGCTATTTCATTTTAAAGAACTCTTCATTTGAAAGAGTCAATTCTAGTTTGAAAATGGGTCTCTGGACTCATAAACAGCAAAAGCCTTTATTACCTGAACACTGGCCAAAACTGAAATGGCTGTGATGTGTAATTATATGGATGCACTATAAAACATATTTCAAGTTTGTTACTAGAGTAGAGTAAAATAAAATTCCCCAGATGTAATTCCTTCCATATTACATAGACTTCTATCTACTTTCTGTCAATGTTTTATTTGAAGGATATTGGTTGAATTTAATACAAATACATTTAATACAAATATATTTTTTTAATTTTATGTCATTAAATTGTGTATATATAAAATAATACCAAAAGATTTTGGAATCTTGATGTGATATTAAATGAGAATGTGTTACTGAATCTTATAAGTCAACTCAACTGAGCTGAGATGCACAGAAAGCAGATCAGATTTTTTTTTCTTTTTCTTTTTCTGAATGTGTTGATGGTGGTGTTTCCTGAAGAGACTGCCATTCACACTGAGTAAGGAAAATCTGTTTCACTTATGTTGGTGGACATTATCCAGTCCCTTAAAAGTCAGTCTGAACTTAAAAAAAAAAAAAGATGGACGAAAGGCACATTTGTTCTGTATTTTTGAGATACAACATCTTCTCGTGGCCCAGGTCATAGGTGCTCCTAGTACTCCAGCATTTGAACTTTAACACTTCTGCATCTTTTATTATAAAGGATGTATGGATGAAATCCATCCATTGCACTAAGTTAATATTGACAAGCTATTTCATAGAGAAGGAAGACAGACAGTTCCCTACTTTCTTTGAACAATGTGTTCAACCAACTTTATCATGGCAGGTCTTAGAGATATTTGGGTAAATTGTTTTAGTTGCAAAGATCCTACTTGATTGATGTTTTGTAATTTGTTTCCTTTGTTTATCTGTGGATACCAGCCAGGAATAAGTATGCAATTGCTACAGTAATTGTATCACCAGACTTCTCTTTTTTAAAGGTGCATTAATTTCACCCTGCCAGGCAAGAAGACCTATTACAGCCTTTGTTGAATTTCAACTAATTCAATAAAACACATATATATATATATATATATATATATATATATATATATGCAGCCTGAAAGAATGTATTGTTTCTTGAGAATTTGAAGTCTCTTCAGTAAGGCACATGACTCCAGACAGAGAAAAAAAAATTTCAAATTAGAATCTTATTTATTTTGTTGCATTGTTCACACATTTAATAACAACTGAAAAATTGAGTGAACACTCTCTTTCATGGTCATTCTTTCTCCTATGACTCACTGAACGAAATACTCAACAATAGACTAAACAGGGCAACTTTTTATGGAACATGGGAAGCTGATTTCAATGGGTACGTGAGCACATGCTCAAACATGATTTTTATCATCTAAGGTTTTAACTACATGAAATTGTTGATATGTCATTGTCTTTGTTACAAAAAAAAAATCAATCATTCCTTGTATTTTTTCAAAATCAGAATTCCAAAAACTACAGGATAGGAAGAGGAGTTGTTGAATATGATAATGGAAAACACTGGTTTTGATGGGAATACAGTAGTTTTTTAAAACCATTTAAATAAAAAGTATATGATAAGAAATAAAAATGGGTGAATAATTCAAAATTCCATTGATTTTCTTTATAAATAAAAAGAATAAAAATTACTTGGTAAATAGACCATACAAAAAGTAAGAATGGGGGTTGGAAATATGGCTCAGTGATTAAGGCTCTTGCCTGAAAAGTCTAAATACCCAGGTTCCATTCCCCAGTACCTCCGTAAAGCCAGATGCACAAAGTGGTACATGCATGTGGAGTTATTTTGCAGCAGATGAAGGCCCTGGTCCATCCATTCTCTCTCTTCTCTATTTGCTTGCAAATAAATAAAGAAAATATCATAAACATACATGCATGAGATAATATGTAAAGAGCAGAAAATTAATTACAGGTGACTTTATAGACCTATCTCAGTGTGATAAAATTGAAAATAAATCTATGTAAATTGAATAGTTTCAAAAGATAATATAGTCATTGTTAAATTTTCCTCTCACTAGAGCTGTAAAGTCTAAATGACTAACTTTACTTAAGTAGTTAAAAAATAACAAACTGCCACTGTCATTGTCAGGGCAAAGTATATTCCAAAATAAATTCAACATTTCCACCAAAAGAAGATGGTTAAATTGTTGCTTGAAAATTTAGAGACAAAATAAATGAAGGGAATTGTGATGATTAGGTTTTGTTGTCAACTTGATCTTTTTAATTATCTTGGGTGAGTCTCTGAGGATGTTTATAGGAAGGCAGCCTCTCAGTAGGGGGCAGGATGTAAAGAAGCTCAAAGAAGCTAGAAGGAAACATCCTTTCCTGTGTGGGCAGTGCAGGAAGGAGATTCCAGAAACTCAGGAAGCCAACAAGTCTGGAGAAGGGATGCAAGACCCCACCCTAAGGCTATATAAAGGGGAAGAAATTCTCTCCTTGGCTCCCTGCCTGTTGGCTGCTGATGCTTGTTTGTGACTTGCAATCACATTCTGCTCTCCTACCCTTCCTGGACATCAGAACCCAGTTTCCTCTGCCTCACATCGTGGACTTGAAGAGTAGCAGCTCCCAAGGGAGCCTTCAGGCCTTCAGGGCTGGCTTGGGACTGCTGAGGCCTCCAGCCACGTGGACTGAACAGCTACTAGTTCCTTCACCTGTGGACCTGCAGACTGCTATTTTGGACTGTCATTTAAACTACCCCAATAAATTCCTTTTTACTACAATCCATTCTGTCAATTCTGTTTCCTCTAGAGAACACTGACTAATACAGGAATGTAGAAACATTTTTGTACTCATTGATCCAAATAAAACACAAAGGGGAGAGAAATGGTGAGAAAAGACGTAAGCGATTACTTTTTAAGCCAAGCTAACTCAGGAATATTATATTTCAAAATCTATTTAGCATGAAAGAAAATAGTGTGCATCAACAATGTAAGGTTCACTTGAGAAATTCAATTTTTTTTCTTATAACAATGTGATAATTAAATATGCCAAGATAAACCTTGGAGTGGCCATTCAAACCTGGGGCTCACTGATCAGCCCATCAGCGCCAGCTTCAGTGAGAGACTAGTCTCAGAAAACCAAGCAGAAGAGAAAATCCAAACAAGTTCACCTCTGAAATATAAAAATAATAAAGTCACTAATGTAAATTACAAAATGAGATTCAAACAAATGCAAAAATATCTTTTATTTTTGGGTGGTTCGGTATTATAACATATCAGTTTTCTTTAAGCTTACTTACAATATTTTATGAAAATTCAACAGAAATGACAGCAAGACAATGGATGGGAATGTTCATATGGAAAAAATATACAAGATTATAGAAAAATAGTAAAATAAACTAGGATCTGGAAGGGTAGGGAGAACTACTTAAAGTAGGTACTAAAGCAATGTTATGTCCTCTAGAAATAATGTGGTATGGGAAATACAGAAAATGAGATGAAGTTCAGAGAGCTAAATGCCTAATAGTAATATTTAAAAAATTATAAATAAGCCAAAAATTGCTAATAGATTGATGACTTTAAAATGATACTGAAAAAACAAACAAACAAACAAACAAACAAACACGCCTGAAGGTATTTGGGACAGGGGAAAAGCAAGTTAGAGTCCCATTTCACAGAATACCAAAAATAGATCCCAAACACTTAGAGACCCATTATGAAATGTAAAACAACAGAACTCAGGAGAAAACACAGCTGAACATCTCAGTAACATGAGATTCTGTTACTGGAAACTCTGAGGTACAAACAAAATTAAGACACTAAACTAATTAAAATATTTTTAATTACAGTGGGAAAAATCATAGGCTAAACTGAGGCAAAATGACAAATTTTTTAAAGATATTTATAGCACAGATCACCGAAAACAATGTACCAGATATAATAAACAAAAAGATTTGTCTTCTTTTAATTGAAGCAAAAAGCACAAACAAATTGGATAAGTGGTGTTAACAGGAATTTTTTATAAAAGACTTGTTAATGTAAATTCTTTAAACATGAAAATATATTCATCTCCACTCACAGTGAGAAAAACACAAACTAAAAATCTCAATGAGGTTTCAGGTTTTTTTTTTCTACTAACTAATCAAAATGCAAAGAGCAAATAAGAAATCATATTTGTAAATGTCCCTTACTTGTGACTCTGTGAGGGAAAATGGATGTCTCACACATTGCTGGGAAAAACACGCCATAGTACAATAGCTATAGAGGAGAAATTTGCCATGTATTTTGATTTAGCTGTTTTTCTTTCCTCTTTAAATTTTTGAGTACTTATCTGCAAGCAGAGGAGAGAGAGAGAGGGAGAGAGAGAGAAAAGGGGGAATGAGAGAAAGAATGGGTGTGCCAGGGCCTCCAGTCACTGCAAACCAACCCCAGATGCATGTGCTCTATGAATCTGGCTTTACATGGACACTGGGGAATCAAATCAAACCCTGGGTTGTTAGGCTTTGCAGAAAGCGCCTCAACTGCTGATCCATCTCTCCAGGCCCTACCTTTACTTTTAAAAAATATCTTTTTATTGACAGCTTCCATAATTTAGGACAATAAATCATTATGATTTGATCAAAGAATTAGTCTATTCATTGGGTCCTAACTCTGCTGATCTAACCATAAGTGTAAATGCTCTCACAGCTCCAATAGATGTGCACTTTACTAACTTCTCAGGTGTCTGGCAACCCAGCCAAGTTGGCAATCCAAATTAATCATCAGAGATACTAACCAGGGTCTCATAAGAGCTACAGTTCATCACAGGGGAAATGTCCTCAATGAACTAAAGAGTTTCTATAGGCCCTTGTCTAAAAGGTTCCACAATTACTCCAAATGTCACCAAACTCTGAACCAAGCTGCCAACATATAATCTTTAAGGGACAAACTACAGCTAAACCTTAGCATTTAAAAACAGCTTTTGAGAACTAGGGAGAAGAGAGAGAGAGAGAGAGAGAGAGAGAGAGAGAGAGAGAGAGAGAGAGAGAGAGAGAGAGAGAGAGAGAGAGAGGATGAGACTAGGTTGCACAAGAGAACAAAAGCAGCCGAATTGCATGGGGTTCAAAAACTATGGAACATGTCTGATGGCTAAAGGGATTGAGCACTGCTGGGCCAGTCTGAGTGACAGGGCTGATGCACAGGAAGTACCAAAATAGCAAAGGCACTCAAGAACCAGGAGACACAGAGCAATACAGGTGAATGTCCCTTAGACTTCCAGGTTTTTACAGGTTAACTATAAAAAAAGGAATCCTCAAAACACACCTCTGGCAGGCTGGAAGATGGCTCAGTGGTTAAAGGTGCTTGCTTGTAAAGCCCAATGACACAGGTTTAATTCCTCAGTATCCACATAAAGCCAGACACACAAAGTGGCATGTGTCTGGAGTTTTCTTTTTTAACCATGGTGGAGGCCCTTGTGCACCCATATTCTCTCTCTTTCTCTCTGTATCTTATAAATAATAATGTATAAGTAAAATATTTTCAAAAAGTACCTCTTTACCTGTGATCCCACTTAGAGAAGATAATAAAATAGTGATATTCACTTTGGATTCCTCAGCTACTCATGTGATCCTAGGAGCAGCGACAGGATTTGGAGAGCTGAGAGCTCTAATTTCCTAACTCTTTGTCATGGTTTGATCCAGGTGTCCCCCACAAACAAATGAATGTGTTCTCAGTGATCGATCCTCAGCTCATGGCAGTTTGGGAATTAGAACCTTGCTAGAGCTGTGTTGTTGGGGGCATGCTTTTGGGGGTTATGAGCCAACTTCCCCTTGCCAGTATTTGGCACACCTTCCTGCCGCTGTTTGCAGTGCTGTGGCAGAGGTGATGTCCAGCCCTCTGTTCATGCCATCGTTTTCCCTGCCAGGATGGAGTCTCCCCTCAAGTCCGTAAGCCAAATAAACCCAGTCCTCCATAAGCTGCTTTAGTTTGGGTTCTTTCTGCACAGCAACTAGGAAGCTGACAGCAACACTCTTTATATGTTCATTCTCTTATTAATGATATAATATAGTTAGTATATTGCAAAAAATAAAGACGGATGAAGTGACAGCTAAACAAAAGTGACAACTTTAATAGCCTGAAATTCTCTGACCACTGAACAAAGTCTGCAGCAACTCAAATTGCACAGAAGAAAGTTAATCACCAGAAAATTTGTCCAAGTCTGGCCTGCTCATCTGCTTTGATGTTGTGTGGATGTAATTAGACATGTTGATCACTCCACAATCAATACAAAAAGTGCCCAAGTGCTGGGTGGAGTTAAAGGAAATTATATGTGCCTCTTCCTTGAGGTCATTGAGACAGGGAAATTGTTGTATTGTATGTATGAGTGCCATTGACATGCAGGTATCTAAACATACATCATTCTTCAATAAGTAACATCAAAAGTCACTAAATGACAGGATATTGATAATTTTCATGAGATTTTAAAAGGGTAATATAATATCTATAAAATATACGATAGTTTCTTTCTTCAGTAATATACTTCTTTTCAGTTTTATAAATACTCATCAGACCTTATAATGTACTATTCCTAAAACAAAAATGAACTGTATAAATTCAACATAAATCAATTAAATCAAGAACAGAACCCAGGCAAAGACCCTGCCTACGTGAGACAATAATACATTTAGGTCCTAAAAATAGCACAGTAATGTTGAGATGTGGGAGAAATGATTTTTTTTTCTTGTAGAGTCACACTCGGACACCTGTACACACCAGTGTTGTGATGTAAACAGAAACACTTTTCAAGACACACTCAAATGATCCTGAACTCTTGAGTTTAAGCACATACAGGCAAAATTATGCATTCTTTAATTCACAATCATTAAAGCTTACTACAGGTAGATACACTTTTCTACTCATATATGTGCACATGTGTAAGGGAAATGGAAGTAACATGCATTGAATAAATCCATTCCAAACACCTCTGCAGCTTCCTGAGAATGATCCGGTGACATAAACACCACCTTCTTTTTATACTTGAAGGGATGTCATTGAAGCTGGCTGAATGCTGGTAGGCTTACTTTTATAAAGTTCTCTACTTGAAATAACTTTCAAAATCTGATTACCATGTGGCTAATTGTCTCTTGTGCTAACCATTCACTTGCCAGCTTATAAAATCAGTAAACTCTAATAGTTAAGTCATAGATGACCCACATTTGAAAGAAAAACACACACGGCCGTCTGACCCCCTTGGTGCCCTATGCCTATGAATTTTCTCTGGTAGATGAAGCCTGACAAGCCACACAAGGTGAGCGGCAAGAGGAAATGATTGGAAGAATTTGTCAGAATAATTTTTCCATTTTCTCCATAGTCTAGAATAAAACAAGCCACCATCTCGTACATAGTAATTCTGTGGTAATCTCCAGGGTGGCCTAACTAAAACTATGCATCCCCTAACATCCAAGAACCCCCACTGGTGCCAGTTCCTTGGAGGTGAACTCAAGAGGACTTCAGTGAGTTTGAAGCTAGCCTGGGCTGCATTGTGAGTTTGGGTCCAACTAGGACAGCAGAGTGGAAAAACAAAACAAAACAACAACAACAACAACAAAAAACCCATATAGATAACAAGACCATTTGACCTTTTTCAAAAAGCCTGCTGTTTCTAAATTAATATGTCCCCTTGGTAATGGTTGGTAAATATTATCTTCATTTATGCATTAAGTGGACTTGTATTTTTAACTTTGCCCATAATCACATAGGACCACAAACAGCCTTTAGAAAACAAGTCACAGGATTTGACCAGGATGACTACACAGAGGATCTGACTCCCGACATGCTTTCTGGCATCAAGAAGGGATAATGGGAACAGACAATGCTTTAACAGCTGAGTTGTCTCTCCAGCCCAACGGCAGCTGGAAGAAGTGGGTTAAGAAGACCTACCTGTCTTCACTGTTTATTTGCTTACTGATTTTTTTCTTTGTTAGTACCCTTACAAAGTGCTGGATAACCTCTTAAAATTGTAAAACATAGAAACCATTGAATTTAGAATTAATGAGCTTTCACAATATTGCATTTATGACTTGTAATATAAACCAGCTTAACTGCTGGATTAAATAGGGAATTTAATAAACACTGAGAAGCTTCAAGTATTCCACTAGGAGATCCATGTTAAAAAATAAATACATATTTTTA
>PVHP010004656.1:39185-69995 GCA_004024765.1 Zapus hudsonius | reverse complement strand
GGATCTCAGCCATCGGCCTACGGTTGGTTGGTAGGGTTAGATGGGCCACAGCTCTCTCGTTGCATCCTGAAAAACACAAACACATTTGGCTTATCCTGAGTTGGTTGAATGGCTGTGGCTATGGGTCCCCTGCCCATCCCGTCCTTCTCTGCAGGGTTCCATATGGATCCTCCACAATATGACTGTGGTGACTCATCTCCTGCCATGATCTCATCGTTTGGCCTGCTGTCGGGTGGTAGGGTTATATGGGCCACAGCTCACTCGCTATATCCTGAAAAATACAAATACAATCTCCATTGGAGAGTTAGAACAGTATAGGTTAACAAATATAGACCATTCTGGGTTACCTAGTTTCTATTTTTAGTAGCCTCCCTGTCAGACGTTCGCATAGTGCATCTTTTCTTGGGAGCCCAAGTGTATGGGATCCGGTGCATCTTGCCCTAAATCCCCATTTCCAATCAAAGGTTCTCCCTCACTGAGTGGAATATTTGGCCGAATTTAATGGCTGTTGATTGACTCCCCCAGGCCCAGGCTCCTTCATTGCACAATTGCTCCTTTCTTGGTTTGCTGTTCTCTCCCAGTAGGAGCTGTATCCAGCCTATTCATGGCCGCAGACTATGTTTCATGCCAATGGTCTGTTTACTCCAGTTATCGCCAATCAGCTTCCCTTGGCAGCTTGTGCATTGCCCTCCAGCCCTACACTAACTGCCATCTGGGGGTTGGTTACCATTCCAGACCTCGCTGGGACTCTCGATGAAGATTGATGGCATTCTGCAGTTTCTTCAGCAACAGGATTTCATCTCAGGCCTGGGGAGGGTGTTCAAGAGCCTTGACAGAATTCTGTCTTGTTTTTGGAACGTCATGGGTCACTTTGGTCAACAGTTCAGTGAGGGAAGGGACCGGTGACTGGAATCCGGGGCTTTCAGACTGCTCAGTTATACACAGACTTAAATATTCTCCCCTGCTACTCATAGCCCCTCTTGCCAGTTGACGCCCACTATTTACTCTTTAGGTTACAGTATGCTCGTGAGGATTTTATGTTTTTGAACCTAATTTGGATTGGCCTCCTGCTTAAGCCATTCCCCTCCCCCCTTCCCTAACCCCTCATTCCTAACATCTTACTTCTTTCTATAAGTCTGCATAAAGAAAACATTTATCCTGATTAAGGTCCACATATGAGGGAGAGTATGCAGCGTTCAAATCTCTGTTCTTTTGAGTGTTCGCTTAGTAAGATCTGCTCAAAGTCAGACCATTTTTTTCTAAATTTCGATGTGTCATTTTTCCTTTCAGCTGAGTAGAGTTCCATTGTATAGATATACCACAGTTTCGCTGTCCATTCCTCCATGGATGGGCATTTGGGTTGATTCCAGTTATTGGCTATTATGAATTGAGCTGCTATAAATATAGTTGTGCAAAATTTTCTTCGAGGCAGCTTCTTTACCTTGCAAGAAAGCTCTATTCATTGGAAACCATTTTCTCCAGGACTAAACTGGGTCAGCTTTCTCTTTGGCATCCTTGTGAAGAAAGTTGTCCAGGTTTCTGGAAACCTCAGTTATTGAACTTGATAGTTTGCCTCTATTTCTTTCAGCTCCTGTAATGGTTACTGGAGGAAACTGGAGTGATGTGGCATGTTTTTCTTTTTTCTTTTTTTTTTCTTTTCATTTTGCTGGCTCACTTGGTGCATATTCCCTGAGGACCTTAGAGGCCTGTGTTCCTGAAGGCATTTATGATGGCAGGGAAGACTGCAATTTGAGCTGGTGTCTACCCAGTATCCTCCAGGGCCCCCTGGCCTGAGTCTCTGCTTCCCACAGATGGAGGCTTGTTCAGCAGGACTTCAGTAAAACAGCAGCAAAAACAATACATGACATTTCCAAGTATATTTCACAGGCAGACTTCCTATGTTTGCCTCCATGGGGAGAGAATCTGTCTGATGGGATCTCCTTGCACACTTGTCTCTCTACCCATGTTCTTTTCTTCTTGGGAGTAGCTGGTTGAAGTGCACACAGAGTAAACCTGGCATTGTGTGTGTGTGTGTGTGTGTGTGTGTGTGTGTGTGTGTGTGTGTGTGTGCTGTTCATGCTAGTGCATGCACATGCACGTGATGGCCAGAGGTTGACCACAGGTGTCCTCCCTGATCATTCAATCTTGTTTACGGAGGCTGGGTCTCTCACTTGAACCCAGGACTCTTTAATTCGCCTAGCCTAGCTAGTCAGCTTGCCCCAGGGATCCCCTGTCTTTGCTTCCCAAAAACTGGGATTACAGGTGTGCTGCCACACCCAGTCAGCATTTATATGGGTGCTGGAAAGCTGCCATCTGGCCCTCATGCTTGTGAGGCAACGGCTTGATCCACTTTCCCTAGCCCTTCAACTTTTGTTTTTGAACTTGCATTCCATTTATTGGGAAGAACTTAAAGGCTGCCATTCATTAATTTTCTTGAGAGAAGGAAGCTGTGGTCCTTGGCAACTTGAGTGGTACTGCTTTTTACCCAGCTCATTGAGGCAGAGTTTGTGATTCAACACACTCAGCAGAGAGAGGAAAACTTGGCTCTCTGGCAGAATAAGGAGCCTAGCTACCATACCTTCTGTCACCCTGCTCATCTACTTTTGTTCGCTAACCAGGCATTCTCCACAGGCAGGGTATGTGGGGATGACGCTGATTGTCATCCCCATCTACATGAATGTTGTCACTTTTACCCTCAGCAGTGGGCCAAGACCAGAGACCTGTGTGCTGTGCATTTGTGTTGGGTCATGAAATAGTTGCCAGTCAGAAGCCCGACATCTAGTGACTTTTTGTGACCTGGGGTTACACTCTTGTGGGGCAGCATGTACGATGCGTATTGAGTGATAGCTCACCTCATCCTGCCTAGCTATGTAGTTACCTGAATACTTGCTTGCCTCAGAGAACACCGTGAGCCTCTTCAGGCCAGGGGTTATAGCTTGTGATGACAGCATCCCCAGAACACCAAGCATTGTCTGTTTTTCTGTGTGTTCAGTTTACCTTTTATATAAATCTTGAAGCCAGGTGTCAATGAAATAAAGATGAATAAGTCCCACCTGTGACCTCATGGTGCTGTCTGGTTTAGTGGGATTGTGGGAAAGCAAACACTATTTGTGGGATGACTCTGCAATTATGTGTGCCTACTGCCTTTTTGGGGGGGGGTTCTGAGAGATACAGGGGGTAAATCTCAGGAGCCTGAGGCCTTCCAGAGCAGTGGCCTGGGCATAGGATGAAATGGGCACATTTGTACTGAGGGGGATAGTTTGAGTTTTATGTTATCTTTGGTTCTCATTCTTCTCCCAGCAGCCTGAATCATCTGGTACTTGGGAGGTTAAGCTGACTCGTCTCAGGAACATTTTGCTAGTGAGAGGAAACTTCATGCTAGGTCACCTGGTATGGTGCAGTGGTTGAAAATGCAGGCATAGGGTCAGACAGAGGGTTTTAAGTTCCTATCTACCATCTCCCAGCATCCCCCTGACCATGGACTCACTATAGAACCTAAGTCTCCACTTCCTCTTCTGTGAGTGTGTGTATAATAATGGTGCCTAACTTCTTTATGGTCTGAACCTAATTGGAAACCATGATACAGCTGTCACACACGTGATTCAACAGTGAGGCAAGTTGCATCAAGGGAGGGGAGAGACTCCAGGAATCAGAGTCAGCATGCTTCCAAGGCCACTTGGCTATGGGGAAGGTCACTTGGACACTACAATGGGGTGCCCTGCTCCCATCTTCTCTTCTTGCAGGTGATCTTAGGCTCACATGTTCCTTAGGCTTGTTCCCGAGAACCACCTGGAGCAATTATCTGTGCAGATTCCTGGGCCTTGGCCCCAGAGATTCTAATTTATTGGGTCTAGGACTCAAGCCTTCTAGAACATTTTCTTTTTTGTGTATGTGTGGTATGTATGCATGTTGATACACATGTGTACCTGTGTGTGTGTGTGTGTGTGTGTGTGTGTGTGTGTGTGTGTGTAAACCAGAGATCAACATTGGGTGCCTTCCTCGATCATACCCCATTTTAGTTTTTGAGATGTCTCTCACTGAACCTGGAGCTTTCCAACTCAGCTAAGCTAGCCAGCCTGAAAGCTCAGGGATCTTTCTCTCTCATGATTCCCCAACGCTGGGATTACAGGCATTTGCTTTCCATGAGTGCTGTGGATTTGAACTCAGCTCCTCTTGTCTGTACAGCATGCATTTTACAGACCCCCAGCTCCTGCCAGGTGTTTCTGATGTCATCAAACATCCGAGGCTCTCCATCATGGTGACTGTTGTGCCTCCCACTAGTGATCAGCTTTCCCAGTTCACCCAAGCTTGTGGAGGGCTACCTGTGACATCTCTTTGCCCTCCCTTCCCACTCCTCACACCTAGCCTGCACACCAAAGAGAAAAGCAGGCACATGGATAGGGTATTAGGTACCTGTCACTACATTGGGCCACAAGATCTATAAAAGAGTACATGTGGCCAGGTAGCTTAATGCACAAGACACTGGGGAAAATGCTCAGGTTGAGATACATAGGGGCCTGGTCATTTAGGTCAGTGGACGTGTACTAGGTGTTCAAAACACGTGTCTCCAAGGCTGAGTCTTAAGCTGAAAAAGCAGCTGAGGGTTTCCATCGCAGAGAAGACGACGTGTAGGGAGTCACAGATAGGCAGTTGGGTGTGGAAGGTCAGAGGGCAGGTTTGGGGGAAACCAGGCTCTTGTGGTCATCTTCCCTCAAACATAAGTGACTTTGTTGTAAGTGACCTTAGATGGCAGCTTTGGTGAAACAGTTCTCTGAGGCTTAATTGTCCTGAGAACTTTACAGCTGCCAGATCAACTCTTATGACTCAGGTCAATGACATTCCCCAAAGTACTCATTCATGGAAAGTTCTAGTAAGAAGAGAGGAGGACTAAGGCCCTTGTGTCAGGAGAGTCTGAGAGGGCCATCGACGAGATGGTTAGGGTACTGAGACTGGGGAGAGTCTCATGGCATGTTGGAAAGTGCCATTTAGATGGCAGTTTGGTGTCGTTCCACAAGTCCTGCTGGGTCTGAGGAGCTGTGTTGATGGAACTTCTGTGGCTGAGCTTGGATTTGCCAAGATTGACTGAGGCGTGTCTATCACAGGGGACAGAGCTGGATACACAGTACTTGGTTTTACCTGTCATCCTGGCTCCTGTTTTATCCTGTGACCAACTGTCACTCTAAATGTCTCCCTTCCTGAAGTTCATGAGTTGATTTTAACTCCATGTACAATGCATGGCATTTATATCAATTAGGTTTCATCCTGTTAGTTTTCCTCATGGTCTTGATTCAGTTACTTGGTTTATTCAGGATTCCTTCCAGTATTGTGCATAGACAGAGCCACAATTTGGAAAAATGTTTGGAAAGTGTTACCGTGAAGGAAAAGATTTGCTAATGAGTTCAAATATGTCCCAGACCTATTAAGTAGTCCAGGGTGTTGCCCTAATATGTTGGAATCAGGGTTTTAGGCTCGTCCCCAGTGGCGACTAGAAATGCCTAGTTCAAAGAAAGCCATAGCTCATGGGCTCATTGTACAGTGTCTGTGTGATGTAACACAGCAGCTGGCCACTGACTAATAAAGGAATTGCAGAGAGAAGAATTGACTTTGGCTCTTCTGAGCCTGGCCAAGGTCCATGGCACCCTAAGCTAGTGCCTCAATACATGGGAATTTCAAGTCAAGTGGCACGGGGGACAAAAATCTAAGATGGTCCAACTTACCTGTAAATCTCCTTGAAGTCATCTGCGTGTCCTGCGAGCCTGTCTCTGTTTGGAGGCACATGGGGACAAAGTGACATGGGGGGGGGGAGCAGGGAGGCATCTCAGGTGTTGTGGGCACTGCTAGTTCATAAGGAGGGTGACATTACATGACCGTCTTCTCTCTCCACAGTATCTATCTCAATGCACAGGTAGTAAGTGCTCACAGGATGCCTTTGCCCAGAGTCAGATGTGCTAGGTTTCTGTACTTATGGTGGAGAATCTGCACCACTTCCACAGTGTGAGAATATTCCTTATGATGTTTTTGTTTCTTTTGCTATGATTCCATACCTACTTTCGCAGCCCTCTGTTACAAATGGGACCTTCCTGGAAGAGTCCTAGAAATGGGTAAAACTGAGCACTTCAACCTATGTTATCGAGTTCCAGACTCTTAAGTGGGCAAAAGGATTCCAACTTCTGTGCCAATTCTCATAGATTGCATGTTCCTGGAATGCAGTGTTGAAAGGACTCAAGGCTGGGTCCGGCCTGAGTGGGTGAGGCCAGAACTGATTAATATGTCTGCTGGGGCAAAAAAAAAATTGTTAAGCCTGAGTACATATACTGGGAGCTGATCATTCTTTATTCATTCATTCTTTCTTTCCTTCCTTCCTTCCTTCCTTCTTTCTTTCTCTCTCTCTCCATCTTTCTTTTCATTAAAGAGCCTTAATTTTTTCTCCATCCCTTTGAAACTCAGTGACCTCATTTTCTGTCACTTTATGAATTTTTCATCACATTTCATAATATTTCTGGTCACTCTGAGGTAATTAAAACTCCCGCTGGTCATGCCTAGTAACGAGAGCTGTTTGTGGCTGTTTGTTCCTTGTCACTTTCTCAAGCGTTCCTCTTGGCATAATGCTGGTGAGCTCAGAACCCATGTACATCACTCTGCAGTAGCCTTGCCATTCTTTTGTCCAGGGACTTCATCTCAGCCATTTGATTCTGTCCTCTCCACCCTGTGATTTCTGTAACTATGTTCCCTCCCCATCTGAGTTCCAACCTCCCAGCTTCTCAGCTCATGCATTCTAGAGTTTAACTCTAGGAATTCAGAGATTTTATCTAGACTTTTAGTTTATCAGCCCTGCCAGCTTTGCCCTGTCCTTCACCCCGTCACGTCTCCTCTTCCCTGCTTTCCCAGCTTTAATTCTACAGGAAACCACCGAGTCACTCTGTCAACTACCTTTGCCCCTTCCTGCTCTACCATGATAAGCCCGAGTTAAACCCCGCTTTGACTACCTTCCCCCATCCCTGTGTGAACCAGAGTGCGGCTTCAGTAAAACACACTGACATGTTTGTTGGACTCACATTCCAGGATTCTCCTCTTCAAGCAGGCCTTTCATACTCATACGCTTTTCAGCCTGGAAATCATACCCTCGTCCTAATCCATTCACTCTTCCAGTGTCCCAGAAACTGTCACCGTTCTCTGACTCGTATCATTACATTTTTCATGGTTCTCTTGGTCAGTGTCCACAAACCATCTGCTTGTGGAAACTTTGCTGGGAATTGACACGAAGTGTTACATTTTCTGAGTTCTATTTCCCTGGCATTTCCTTGTTGTCCTGACTACATTCCTCCTATCTTCTACAGCCCCTGAAGGATCGGTGACCTGTCTTTCCATCTTACCTGTCCATTTTCCCCACAAAATTTCACGTCTGCTGTGCCCTCAGTAAGCACTTGTCAAGTGAATGAGGGCGTGAATGACTAGCAGCCTAATGTACTGGGCTTAGTCTCTTCCAGAAGGCAAGCATCTGTTTTCATCATTTTATTGAGTGAAAAAAAATACAAATCGGCATTCAGCAAGGGAAAAGCATTTGGCAGGCTGCAGGCAAGCTTGGGCCATGGCTCTCAGGCCCCTATTCCAGAAAAAGAAAGAACTGACCCCAGAGAGCAGGTGCAGTCTTGGTGCATCTTGAGGATTCTGGGAACGGAAGGTCTAAAAAGACAAAGTTCTTTCACAACCAGTCTGAGAAATTTAGTGCTTTAGGAGTATGAGCCCTTAGCCCCACATAATAGCAGAGCCAGAAAACACGGTCACATCTAAGCCCCTCTGCTTCCTAGGCAGGAAGGAGACCTTGAGCAAGTTATCTGCCTCCTAAAGCCATTGTCCTCTTCTGTAAAGTGGAACCAGAAATGCCTCCCTAAAGTGGATCTGGAGATTAAGCGGGTCAGTGCACACAAAGCGTTCCACACAAGGTCTGACATCTACTAAGTAATGGATCAGTAAACATGATGCTGTGTGCTCTTTGAGTCTTACAAGTCTTGTGACGCATTCTTATTTCCACTTCTTGTAGTTACCTTCATGTTGCTGGGATACACACCTGACCAAAAGGAGCTAATGAAAGGAAAGGGTTTATTTGGCTTATCATCTTGGGGAGAGGGAGAAGTTTCATGATGGCAGGGAAAGATGTAGAGCAGAGGCTGGATATCACTCCTTGCCACAGCAGGTGGAAATCAGCAGCAGGAGAGCGAGCAAGGAGCTGATAAACCTCAAGTCCACCGCTGAGGGACACACCTCTCCAGCAAGGCTCCGTCTCCCAAGTTTTCATCTGTTGGGGACCAGGCATTTAAAACACACGAGTTTATGCGGGGGTGGGGGGAATCTGATTCAAACCACCACACCACTTTATAGAAGAGACTGAGGCTCAGGCAGAGAGGTTAAGGAGATGCTCAAGACTATTTGGACAGAGAGTCACAGATGCTGAACTTCCACTGAAACCACAGGACTCTACTGCTGCCTCACTGAGAAGTTCAATGCCTCTTTGGATGAAACCACAGAGATTCACATGCCTCCCCATTTCAAATATGCCATCCCCAGGCAGATGGCACCAAATATTTACTGTGCGACCAGATAGTCCGACTCTCGCCAGAGCAGGAGAGGCTGACTAGTGACAGGTTGGCAGCCCTGAAAAGAGAGAGCAGTTGTGAGATTGCACACTGTCATTCTGCTGGGGTAGAATGGCTGCTTAAAACTGTCCTGGCTCAGGTTCCTGTTCTCTGGATGGCTAAGAGACACAGTTTCCCAATGCCAGGGCTTTGGAGTTGAGCTGACAGGATTGGACGGGCTGTTGACAGAGCCCAGACCATTGCATTATGGCTAGAGGGATGACATCTTATTATGTGTCCACAGACTCTCTTCCAAGTGCTGCTCAAAGCCCTGACATGAGGAAGATCCTTGTGTGTTCTTTCCCCAGGCCAAGGAGACAGAGATGTCCTTCCTCAGCACCAGTAGTTAGCATGAGAGGAGCACACAGAAGAAAATCCATTTTTTAGAAACATTTCCTAACAGTCCCTTGTGGAGAAGCTGCAAGGTTCTTTGCAAAAATTATTTCAGAGTGTTCTAAATATCTGCAAAGCTCATATTGTCATGTTAGCTATTGTGAGAATTTCCCAAGGGCACCCACATTGTGAAAAAGGTATAGCTGAGGTCTGACTATAATGAGGGTTAAAGCCTTGCACAGGTAGAATCACTACTTGGAGCTTCAACTTTTCCATTCTATAAAGTGAGTGATTTGGACTCTTATTTGGATGCCTGTACATCTTAAATTTTTATTAGAGACTGATTCCATAAACGAAAAGTCCAAAAGTGGTTATGCTCTCTCGTAAAATGGCAAAGATATGGCTACGAAAATATATGACTCTATTAGCAGAACCCTCAACCTCTCTAGACCTTTTTGGCTTCATGGTTGTCATCACTTCCTTAACCTGACTGCCATGTCTCAAAACCTGAAGCCTTGTTTTACTACCTGAGATTCCATTTTATTCTACAAATGTTGACAGTACTTACTGTGTGTTTCTAATCAGTTGGCTTTAGAGTGCCATTCTTGTGAAACTCACAGAGAGACAGCAAGGTCAAGACTTCCCAGGAGTCTTTTATCCCCAGAGATTTAATTTCCTAGATAGGTCATTCCAAGTCTGTGATCCCCGAACCAGTAGCATCAACGTCACTGGAAGTGGTTAGAAAAGCAAATCTTCATGTGTTAGCCAAGACCCACTGAGTCAGCAGCTCTGGGGCTGTGGCCCACTAAGCTTTTAACAGATCCTCTAGGGAGTTGGGGGGTGTACACTCAAGCTTGAGACCCAATGAACTAGCAATTCCACAAGCTGAACTGTGGTCTGAGCCTCAGGGGACCCTGGTTTTCTTGAAGAAAAATTGGTCACGTGGGCTGCCAGGACTTCATTTCAACTTAGAACTATAGAACTCACTTGGAACCTCCTACCACATTTTTTTGAAAAATATTTTATTTATTTATGTGCAAGCAGAGAGATACAGATATATAGAGAGAACATGAAAGAGAGAGAGAGAGAGAGAGAGAGAGAGAGAGAGAGAGAGAGAGAGAGAGAGAGGAGAGAATGTGTGTATGGACATACCAGTGCCTCTAGTCACTGCAAACAAACTCCAGATGCATTCGCCACCTTGTGCATCTGGCTTATGTGGGTACTGGGGATTATCAAACCTGGATTGTTAGGCTTTACAGGCAAGAACCTTAACCACTGAGCCATCTCTCCAGCCCCTAACCACATTTTTAACCTTTGTGGTTTTGTAAATGTCCAAGCATTGTGGAAACTACTCATTTGTTTTGATGGGAATGAATCCAGCTTAACACACAATTCCACATGGACCTTCCAGACTCTCCTGTAAATTGATAGTGTTGCTTGTGGGATGTTAATGCCATGACTAAGACTCATAATAGAAATCACAGTATTAGCAGAACCCCTCCCATTCAAAGATCTCCAGAGGAAGAGAGCTTTCAAGGGCTTAGCCCTTTCTGTACAACCCTTCCTTTGAAGACCTAAGGTCCTCTTCCATGGTGAAGTCTAAGTAGGTAGCAACCATTGGGTAACCTTCTCCCAGCAGAAAGTTCAGACTTACCTGTGAAGGGTGGGCAGCATTTGGGGAGATAGTTCAGTCAGTAAAGTGCTTGCATTGAAAGCACAAGGACTTGAATTTGGTCCCTAGAGTCTATGTTCTATTAGAAAACTAAAGCCAAGGTGTCGTTGCATATGTTTGTAATCCCAGTGCTGGGGAGGCAGAGACAGGAGGATCCCTGGGGATCTGGCCAGTTAGCTTAGCCTAATTGTTCAGTGAGAGACTGTCTCAGGAGGTGGATGTGCCTAAAGATCAACAGCTGAAAATTTCTTCCGGTCTCCACATGAACACACATGTACGCATATACACACACACACAATGGTGGACAGATGTGGTCCTATCCTGGCCTATCCTGAGAAAGACTAGCCTTTGTTCTCTTTCCTAGGACCTGTGGATCTCTCATCAGTTGCTCTAGCACAGGGCTAAAATCTAGATTATGGGCTCCTTTCTAAACATTAGAAATGCCTCTCAGGGCAGACTCAGCTCCAGGGGCTCAGGGTGTGGCTGGCTCTCAGTACCCCTCCCCTCCTGAGTATAGCACCAGCTGCTCAGACATGAGCTCTAACCCTGTTCTCACCCAGCCCAGGGCTGGGTGCAAGTGAGGGCCAAGGAGGGAGAGCTGGGGAAGGGAGAATGGACAGGGGAGAAACCACCTGCAGGTTTTTTGCTCACATCTACTCAGTGATGTGGCAGTGTCTGTCCTCTCTATATATTTTTTATGAATTATGAAAGACTTTCAAATTCTCAGTGCCTTCATTTTCTCATATATCCAGCGGGTATGATATTCCCAGTACTTTTCTCAATGGCTTGTTCTGAGAATGAAATGAGGATGTTACGATGAAGGCACTCTGGGTCATGTCTGGAGAGATAGGTTAGCAGCTAAGCATGCTTTCTATGAGAGCACGGTGGCCAGCAGGAACCTGAGACTGCTGAGTTTAATGCCAGTCCTACAGGGAGCAGAGACCCCAGACTCACTGGGGCTCCTGAAACTATCAAAGCCCCAGAATCAGTGAGGAGACTCAGACTCAAGAAATAAGTGAGTGAGCCAAGATCTGCACACACACACACACACACACACACACACACACACACACACACACACACATATCACATCATACCTACTCCATGCAGATGCATACATACAAAAAAAAAAGATTTTTAAAACAGCCTTTGAATGTCAGGTTTGATATTGATCTTATTTCTGGGCAATAACGGCCATGTGGGCTTCTGTTTTAAGAAACTCACCTTAAAGTTACTCAGTCCCCTGTGTCATATCAGGGTGTGATATATGTCATTTCCTGTCAGGCTACTGGTATTTGGGAGAACCTTCTCTTCTAAAACTGTTAGACTTTGAAGTTTCAATGAGAAGCTGTGCATGCTAACCCCCAGTGACAAGTCACAGTCTGGCAAGCTAGTCTGGACAGGATGACCTCACAGGCCTTCCCCACTTCTCACTTTTATGACTGGCTTCACTGTTTCATTTTTTTTTTTTGGCTTTCTCTCTCTTTCTTGCAGCTGTGGTGATTGGGATTTAGGGCAAGCATTTGGGATCCCTTTTCTAATCCCTTTCAAATCCTGATTTAGCTGCAAAGTCCAGGAAGAAGGTAGGGAAGGAGGGGGAGGAGGAGGACTTGCCCTGGCTAAAGACAGTGTGTTAGTCTATTTTTTAAGGAGAGAGCTGTGGCTATTGACTTTATAAAGAAAAATGTGTTTACTTTGGCTCTGAGTTCTGGGGCTAAGGTGCAGTGGCCATATCTGGTAACAGCCTTCTTGCTGGCAGACTCCCAAGGAGGCACAAGGCCTTGCATGACAAGGGAGTACATGTGTGTATCTCCGCTGGGCTCTCTCCTCTTCCTTGGAAAGTCACCAGGATTGAGTCATGGAGGCTCCACTCTGATAGCCTTGTTTATCCTAATTACCTCCCAAAGACCTCCCTTCTAGACATCATAGTTTTGCTAAGTTTCCACTCTCTTCATGCTTCACAGCATGAGTTAAATTTGAACACATGAGCCTTTTTTGGGTGTCGGGAGGGGACCACTCCAAACTGTTGCAAACAGTCGTATCCAAACTGTTGCAGGCTATATATTTTATTACATCTGAGAAATTCCAACTGGAATGCCCAACTTCCATCCACTGAGGCAAGAGGCATGTGATCTTATCCAGTATCATCCTCAGCACAGAAACATTGAAGGGATGAGTTGCATGTATGAACTCAAACCTCATTTAGATGATCAAGGCACAAGGTGATAAACTGTTAGAAACGTCACACTTGCTTTTTCTAATTTAACTGTGTCCTTTGTTGAAACTTCTGGATTGGGTCCATGTTTCTCCACTTCACCACTGCCTCTCAGCCTGAGATCTCATTCCCTCTCTAACCTAGAACAATGGAGTGGAGATGTATCTGGAAACCACTGCCCTACTCAGCTGACATTTTTGGTGTTAAGAATTTGACCCAGGACTCCATGCATGCTAGGCATATGCTCTACCATTGAGCTACATTCCCAGCCTCTGAATCAGTTGACTTCTTACATATGTTTTCCTACATGAGATATCAGTTACATAATATGATGCTGAGATATTCCATCATCTGTAAATAACTGTCTTTCATAATCAGCTTCTGGCTACCTCGCATGTAGCTCCCAGCCTTCTCTCTGCTCTCAGGAGTCATTACTTAATCCTGATCCATCACATCCATTCCAGCAAAGTGTTTGTTCATGAACTCCTCTCCACTGTTCCTTCAATCCATACACCCTGCATCTGTAAGGAATTCATGTCTTGTTTCCTTGACTTCAGCCCCAAATATCCTTGTTCTTTTGACATCTGTTGTCTGAAGTTCGGTTTCATTCTTTACTGTCCTGTTCAATCTTCCCAGATCGCAGACTTCTTGACGTTGGATCCTATCTTAAGCTTCTTCCACACACTGCAGTGCCCTGCCAAGCTTATTCGCCTTGCAACAAAATAATAAAATAGATTTGACCTTGATAAGGGATTTGCCCACCTGAAAACTGACATGGTGACCTTCTAGAAACTCATATGTCCACTTATCTTGCAAAAAGAAACTCCGTATCTTTGTCTCCAAGGGTTATGATCATCCTGTTTGCACATATATGCCATTATGACTTTACTGAGAGGGAGGAAAACTGATGAATTCTGGAGGTTTTGAAGGTGGCCGTAAGTCCTAGTATTACCTGCAAGAGCCAGTCTACATGGGCCCTTACCTTCCTCTGACAGCGTGTGACCTCTGCTCTTTCCCTAGGGAGCACCTGTGAGAATAAGCGGGCAGACCTAGTCTTCATCATTGACAGCTCCCGCAGCGTCAATACCCATGACTACGCAAAAGTCAAGGAGTTCATCATGGACATCCTGCAGTTCTTGGACATTGGTCCTGACGTCACTCGAGTGGGTCTGCTCCAATATGGCAGCACAGTAAAGAATGAGTTTTCCCTGAAGACCTTCAAGAGGAAGTCTGAGGTGGAACGAGCTGTCAAGAGGATGAGGCATCTGTCCACAGGCACCATGACGGGGCTAGCCATCCAGTATGCCCTAAACATCGCCTTCTCAGAAGCAGAGGGAGCCAGGCCCCTGCGGGAGAATGTGCCACGGGTCATAATGATTGTGACAGATGGGAGGCCTCAGGACTCCGTGGCTGAAGTGGCCGCAAAAGCCCGGGACACAGGCATCCTGATCTTTGCCATTGGTGTGGGCCAGGTGGACCTCAACACGCTGAAGGCCATCGGGAGTGAACCCCATGAGGACCATGTCTTTCTGGTGGCCAACTTCAGCCAGATTGAGTCATTGACCTCTGTGTTCCAGAACAAGTTGTGCAGTAAGTCCTGCTGCTCTGTGGCTCATTCATCTTCGAGGGTTCTTCATTCTGTGTCATGTCCCAGATGCTGTGCTGGGGGTGGGGATGCAGCAGAGGCCAAGATAGCTTCACCATGCTTTGGGGGATTACATTTTGACCAAGGGGACAGCTGTTAAGCATAGAGTTACACAAATATTTAAGTGCCTGCAGTTGTAACATTGTAGTAGAGGAAGAATTCAGGACACCTAGACCAGGGTACTGGGGGGGGGGGACTTCCTTGAGAGGAAAGGACATTGAAACTTAAAAGGCAGAATGAATAAGAACCTGGGGATGAAGCTTTCCTCCACCACACTGGGCTGTCCTGACATTTCCTAAGTTGGAACTGTGTGTTGCAGTAGGGATGGAAATGGAAGGAAGAAAAATAATAAGAATTTCCCTTTGAATGGCGTGGGAGACTATAGGTGTTTTTGCCTCATGGCACTGTGAGCAGTGGATGTGGTAGCTGAAAGAGAGACTTGGTGCATAGGAAGGACTGAGATTCTCAGAATAGGACAAATCTTTAGACTCTGTAATATAGCACGTGGGGAAGAGAAAATAGGATATGTTCTTGCCGTGTCTGAAAAAAAAAATTCCCTTGCCCAAAACTAACCTCAAAAAGCAGAGATCCTATTTTCTCTTGACTTCAGAGTCAAAAGATTTACTTTAAAAAATCAATGCCACGAAGGAAAAATAACCTTTCTCTTTGCAATGTCATTTGGAAAGTGTTCAAAAGTGCCATTTTATTGTGGTGCTCTGTGGCCCAAGTCAACTGGAAAATTTCAATCTGTGGGACACACTGCAAACAATTTTAAGGTTTATGACTTTAAATGACTTCTGCAGAATTTATGCTCCCCTTTTCCTGGAAATATAAAAAAAAATGGTTCCATCACACTTTTGACAGCTTCTTCTTGTGTATTAGAATTCTTAATGGAGAAGCACTCCAGATGTATCAGCAAATGGAATAATAACATGATAAGGCAAAGGAGCTCTGCAGCACGAAGGACCCTGTGTTGTTGATCACAGGCTTGGGCTTTCAGACAAGGCAGCAACATTAAAAGGCAGTTTGGAACTTTTCACTGCCTTCCACATCTTTGTTCTAATCTGGAAGCTTTAGAAAAACATCGCTGTTATCCCATTCATTCGTGTGGCCTGAGAAGTGGGTCCCCGCGACTCCCCCACCCGCTGGGCTGAAACACAGCTGTGTTCCCACATCGCCAGGCCCAGCTGAGCACCTTCGTCAACTGCCTTGAAAGGTTGAAGAGGCCCCAGAGCCTCTTTATCAGCCTCACACTAAAGACCACAGTAACTAACATCCATTAAGCACTTCCTTTATGGATTCCCACTTGATCATCAGGAAAACAGGGGAGTCAGGCCACCACACTGTACCATCCCTCCGTCCTTACAGGTTAGCAGGTGTGTTAAGTGAGTGAGCCAGCAGATGGTAGGACTCTGATTACAAATCTCCTGTTCATTTCAGTCCTCCACAAGCTAGAAATTATAAATTCCTCTCTGAGGGTGAACATTTGTTGAGGGCAGTCCCCACAGTGCCAACTTGCCAGGTAACACTGTTCTGTGGTTGGCACTCACCTGATGTGGGTAAAACTGGGAAGCAAAGCCTCTGTGGGGTGAGGAGGAGAGCCTGGCCATATGATGCTGAGCAGTTCCTTGTGCCCTCTGAGCCTCACTTGCCTCATCTATACAATGGGACTTCGCATGCAGAAAGAAGGTAGACTTGCACACAGCTGGTTTAAAGGGTAGGGCCCGATTCAGTGTGTCCTATGCCATGTGTGATTACAATCACATACACTCAAGATCCACAGGTGAGGCAGCTGGCTTCATTTCTGATTTGCACTCCAGTAATTAGACAACAGCCATGAGTATCTTCCAAATTATAGGTGACATCCCAAGGTTCTGGAAGTCTTGTTTGCTTCTGAAACATTGATTGAGTTAGGTTCTAATTATTATAGCTACTCTTGTTCTGTGACAAGGTCATCATTTTATCTAATACTTAGACTGTGCCATGAGGGTCAGAGAGATGGCTCAGCAGTTAAGGCGTTTGCCTACAAAACCTAATGACTCAAGTTCAGTTCCCCAGTCTCCACATAAAGCCAGGTGACAAAAGGGGCTTAGGTGTCTGGAGTTCATTTGCAGCATCCAGGGCCCTTGCCACTCCCATCCTCTCTCTGTCTCTTCTGCTTGCAAATTAATTAATCATAATAAAAAAATTGTGCCATGATGCAGGTATTAAGCAACTTCAAATAGCAGCATTGGAGATTCAGAGCCTAAGTACTTGCCCTCCATATGCTGGGCCTGAGGGTTCCAGGTAGGCGGGCAAATGCTTGCATTGCCAAATAATGGGAAGGCTGGTACAGAGTATACTTATCGAGGAGACATCCAGGACTGCGGATCTTGGGGCAAAGAATTCTTGGGTCAGTTTAGAGACTCCAGGAGAGTCTTAAAGAGGAAGTAGTAAGAATTAGTACCACTTATTACTGTCAATATGTGCATGTGTCTGGGCATGGTGGCACATTCCTGTAATCCCTGCACTCGAGGCTGAAGCAGGGCTGGTGAGATAGCTCAGCGGTTAAGGCACTTGCCTCCAGTGCCTAAGGCCCCTGGTTCAATTCCCCAGTACCCACATAAGCCAGACCCACAAGGTGGTGGGCCTGGTTCCCCCCCCTCTCTCTATATATGTATATATATATATCTGCTTAAAAATGAATAAATAAAATTTTTTAAAAAGAGGCTGAAGCAGGAGGATCGTAAATACATACATAGCAAGTGCCACAGAGACCAGAGCTACAAAACAGTATTCTGTCTCAAAAAAAATTTATATATGTGTATGTGTTTGCATGCATGCACTCATCTGTATGCTTTTTTGAGCTATTGGCATGTTGTTGTAGTCAACTTTCTAGCTGCGCAGAAAGAACCCAAGCAAAAGCGACTTGTGGAGGAATGGGTTTATTAGGCTTACGGATTTGAGGGGAGACTCCATCCTGGCAGGAAAAACAATGGCATGAGCAGAGGGGTGGACATCACCTCCACCACAGCACTGCAAACAATGGCAGGAAGGTGCACCAAACACTGACAAGGGGAAGCTGGCTTATAACCCCCATAAGCCCGCCCCCAGCAACACAGCTCTAGCGAGGTTCTAATTCCTGAAATGCCATCAGCTGGGGATCGAGCATTTAGAACACATTCATTTGTTTGTGGGGGACACCTGGATCAAACCACGACACATGTGTTAACTCATTTTATTTACATGTGAAGTAGTGATCTAAAATTTCTATTTTACAAAAGAAGAAATTTTGACTTACAGAATTAAAGGACTTGCCCCAGGTCACATGGTTCTACATGGAAGAACTGAGACATGTGCCCAGTAATTCTAGTTCAGAAACTTGTCTTAACCACCACGTGCTGCTCAGAGTGAAAAGAGAAATAGCAGATTTCTGGCCAGAGATGTGTGGGGAATTTGATTACTGTAATCCAGGCAAAGGATGATGATATTGGAGGTTTTCTTTCTATTTATCTTAAAAGCATCCAAGGGGAAGTTGAGTTTTTCAGTTGTGTAGCACTGGTAAATTGCCCATGCTCCAGGAAATACTCCCTCCCCCACGCTCATGAATGCGCCCTTAAGCTCTGTGGGTCACAGAAAATGCAAGCGAGTCCCATTTAATTTATTAAAAATTTATGTGCTGTGTCTGTGTGTGTGGCATGAGCATATTTGTGTGTGTAGTATGTGTATATTTGTGTGTATGTGTGACATGTGCATATTTGTGTGTATGTGTGGCATGTGCATATTTGTGTGTATGTGAGTGTGGGCTCACGTGCACCATGGTGCGCATGTGGAAGTCAGAGGACAACCCTCACCTTTCAACCTTGTTTGAGGCAGTGTTTCTCTCTCTGGATTCTCACTCTACTATTCTTTGCTATACTTGCCATAAGCTTTCCAGGAAATTCTCTTGTCTCTGCCCTCCATCTCCCCATCAGCATGCTGGGATTATAGAGATCCTCCATGGCCTTGGCTTTTTACATAGGTTCTGGGGGTCTGGGGACCCAGCTTGAGTGCTTTATCCCCTGAGCCATCTCCCCAGCCCATTAATTCCAATCTAGTCAGTTAACCTCCCCACTCAATCAAGGGGTCAATCCCAGTTTGAAAAGTGCTAACCAAAAGCCAGGCATGGGGAGTAGAGGCCACTGTACACCTAGGAGGGACAGGCTGTCAGGGGGAGGGCAATGGTACTGTCCCACAGATAGAACTGAGAAGAGAAGCTGGTCTGCAGACTGTGGGGAGAGGCAGCATCCAGATGTAACCAAGGCAGGAAGCTTTGTTGACCAGTGAGGAATTGATACAGCTCTGTAGCAGACTGCCCTGGGCAACAGCCCTGGCTGTGGCTGCTTGACCATGAACCTGGGCTCAGCAACAGCTTTATACCAGTGGTCAGGTCAGTAACTTCACAGCGGCCACAGCAAGGGATCATCCTTAGGTTGTAATTTCAGGCCACCCTGAAGCCCACCAAAGGGACCAGGTGACCAGATATCCTATGAATTGAGGTACTGTCTACAGGATGACCCAAATCCACATGTCCTGGCATCCAGTTTTTGCCGTACCCTGGCAAAGAACACTGAATTTGAAGACTGAATTCCGAATGCATGTGTGTCCTTGGCATTCTGATGACTCATTGCAACCTGGGCAGGGCTGCTTTGAATGTACCTCTTGGTGCCTGCTTTATCAGCCCACTGTACCATTTCGGAGCCCAGAGCGAGGCTATTCCTCCCCTAATAGTCCCACCTCACCCAGGCCAAGTACAATTTAGGGCCCTGATAGTATTCTAAAGACACACCCTCATCAATAGTCCTGGACAAAGTCTATGCTTATTGCACCCCTTTGAGGCCCTATTGTGAAGGGAGGAGGCACATCTACACACACACACACACACCCTGACTTTATATACCCAGAACTTATTCCTTTCAAGACCTCCCAGTCCACCTAACCATGTAGAACACTCATTTAATCAGCCATACATTTGCTAAAAAATATTTTTCTTAAATATTTTTAAGCACGGTGGTTCCATACCTGTAACCTCAGTTCTTGGGAGGCCGAGGCAGGAAAATGATGAATTCTAGGCCAGCCTGGGTTACATAGCAAAATCTGTTTTGATAAAACAAACAACCCCCCAAAATTTTAGCTTCATTTTTTTTTTTAAATCAAAAATTCAAAGCCAGGCATGGTGGCACATGCCTTTAATCCCAGCACTCGGGAGGCAGAGGTAAGAGGATCACCATGAGTTCAAGGCCACCCTGAGACTACATAGTGAATTCCAGGTCAGCCTGGGCTAGAGTGAGACCCTACCTCGAAAAACAAAACAAAACAAAAAATTCAAATCCTGATTCCAGTTTCTTTTACAGCACATGGCCAAAATATTCCCTAGTAGCAAGCTGCCACTCCAGAACCCTATGCGATAGTTCCTTTGTTGTCCTACTTGGCCAGGGAAGAAAGTGGAGTCAAAGAGATCAGTAACTCATGTGGGTCATGACAGCTTTCAGGTCCATTCCCACCCTCTTCCCCAGGTGTTTTCTCATTCTGGATGATCACCCAGGCCTCCATCAGGGTGACTGTAGTTGTTTGCTTGGACTCCAAAGTCCACCACTGTGGGCCAGGGTGACACTGACATCCTGTGAGTTCCTCTGGAGAGCTCCTATGCCCAGAAGTAATTTGACTCTAGCCAGGAAGGGATTATCCTGGGAAGCAAAGCAAATGCAAAGTAACCTCTAAAGAACAATTAGTTCTCCCCATAAAATTGTCAGAAGTTTAGTTCAGTAATATGGACTGCTGAAGTTTGGAGGGAATGTGCATTGCAGCTGTAAGCCATCTTGGAAGGCAGTTAGGCCTCACCTGTTTAGGCTCAGAGCCAGTACTGGAGAAATAACTGAGTGTGCCCTGTGGGGGACATGTTTGAGAATGTTCATTTTAGCACTGTGAGAACAAAAAATCAGAAACTGGGGCTGGAGAGACTGCTTAGCAGTTAAGGCACTTGCCTCCAGTGCCTAAGGCCCGGGTTCAATTCCCCAGGACCCACATAAACCAGACCCACAAGGTGGTGGCCCTGGCTCTCTCTCTCTCTCTTCCTCTCTCTCTCTCTCTCTCTCTCTCTCTCTCTCATCTCTCTGCTTGAAAATGAATAAAATATTTTTTTAAATCTCTCTTTCTCTTTCTCTCTCTCTCTCATCTCTCTGCTTGAAAATGAATAAATAAAATATTTTTTTAAAACATCAGAAACCAGTGGGAAGATGGCTAAGTAAAATGAGGTATGGTTATGTGACCAATGGATAAAGCAATTAAAAGGGTTAAATTAGATCTAACATGTTTTTATCAAATTAAGATGTTGTTGAGTTTCCTTATTTGAGGTAATTTTGTTCTATGAAGTCACTGTGGACATTGAATTATTACGGAATCATTGTCTTTATGAAATACTGGGTAGGTTGCTTTGAACTTCTGGTCACTTAACATTTTTGCCAACTGACCAATATATAGCATAGTTTTATATATATTTCTGTTTGAAAACAACTTATTTAATATGTGTTGTTGACTCACCAACCTCAAACTCATGGCCAACCAAGATATAACACATTCCATAATGCAGCTTATTTTAACACACATATTTTCCCCAGAAGAAAAATTATCACAGCCTTTTTGCAGTTAGCTATTTTACCATTTCAAATAGCAAAATTAGTATAAAAAGTATAAAAATGCAAAAAAAGGCACTGAATAGAGTGTAAAAAGAACATCTGTTTTTATATGAAACAAGAGGTTAAACAAGAAAGTAAAGCCCCTTGTCCTATCCCATCTGGGAGCATCTAAATCAGGTGACATTTTTTTTCACCTCTCTTAGCATGTCCATGAATGACAGTAAAAAGGAATGGATTGATTTGGGGTTACAGATAAATTTTCGTGACTAGGCAAATTTCAAAATATGGAACCTGTGAATAAATAGTAAGGATGAAGTGTACATGGTCTCATTTTAACATCTCTGAAATTGGGGTACATTTTAGGTTCCATGAAATTCAGTGCTTGAATCAATATAGGTGAAATCTGTGGTTAATGCTGAATGAAAACCCAAGTCACAGGTGAACGGATCAGGAAGCCCTTAAACATGTTAAAGGAAACTCTGTGATACTTTCTCTTCACTATGAAACGGCTGACAGGGATGAAGTCTTCCTCAGGCACTGTTCTAAGCACATTTAAGCTTTGTTCATTTTACCACATGAGTTTGGGGCTACTTGCATTCCCATTTTATATAAAGAGGACAGAAAATTGTTCAGGGTCACAAATAAGTGATTTACGTCACCCAGTATTAAAAATGACTGATTGGATTTAATTTATAAGCTTTCCTTACATTCACTGTATCCTAACAGGAGGGAAAACACAATCATGAGCTCAGAACAATACAGTCTAAATATTCATTTTAAACTGTACTGTTATAAAATTAGATAACTTTTGTTCCTTTACTTCATTTACTTCCCACAGTATTTCCTATTAAGATGTAAAGAGATATATATTTAAAATGGATTTCTCAGTAGCTGAGTTTTCCTAAGTGCTGGATGAACTTGGGATTGTGCTAGTTTTTGAGTGGCCCCTTTGATTTTATAAGCTTATTTTCTACACATAGACACCTTTTGTGTTTGTGGGAACACTTGCATAACTTGTTCTGCTTACACCATCACTTGTTAATTTTAAATATGCTCAACTTGCATTATATTGAGTAAAGTCATAAATTAATATATAAAAAACAATGAGCATTTTATGAGCGCCAGACGGAATTATGCAAGAATCTAAGTATCTGAAAGCTGAGGTAATTCAGAAACTAAATGCAAAAATATCTAAAATTGAAATAAATTCATAGCAATATGAAATATTGTTACTCCATATTTTTGTATATTTATACATATTAAAATGAGATTTTTCTTATGACTCCTGACACTGGGGAACAACAGGCCATTTCACTTGTCCACATTTAACTAGTAGCAACTCCATTCTGCCTACTAAGAATTCCACGATAGTCAAAGCCCCTCTGATGTCAGAAAAGTTTTTATCTCCCTGCCTGCCAAATGGCACTATTAAGTTCAACCAGATATTTCTTCTTTTGTAGATCAAAATCAATCAGATATTAGCATCTTCATATGGTTTAGATTAACTCCGTCTTCCTCAGACCCACATGGCTGGACCTGTCTTGTCTACCTGAGACCATGAACCCCTTGGCCAGTAGGGACTGCAGCGTGTCTCTCTTTAGGCCTGGCTCACTCCCCAACTGCATCACTGTTCATTTAGCTTCTTTTTCTTCCCTTTCAGCTGTTCACATGTGCAGTGTCCTGGAACACGACTGCGCCCATTTCTGCATCAACACGCCTGGCTCCTACGTCTGCAGGTGCAAGCAAGGGTACATTCTCAACTTGGACCAGAAGACTTGCAGAAGTAAGGGTGCTTTGCCAATGTATCTATTCTCTTGTTTCTTCTTCTTTGCTTTAAAAAATATTTTATTTATTTATTTATTTATTTATTTGCAAGGAGAGAAGAGAGAGAGAGAGAGAGAGAGAGAGGGAGAGAGAGAGAGAGAGAGAGAGGGAGGATGCACCAGGGCCTCTAGCCACTACAAACTAACTCCAGATGCTTGCACCACTTTGTGCACATCTGGCTTTATGTGGGCACTGGCGAATTGAACCTGGGTCATTAGGCATTGCAGGCAAGTGCCTTAACCATTAAGCCATCTCTCCAGCCCCTCTTGCTCCTTTATCTGGGCTCATTTTATTCATCTGCAGTCCCTCACCCAACCCACTCACCACCTCCCTGAGGACAGAAACAAGGATTTGTATTTTCTGTTGGCTCCACCTTTTCTGTGCCATCACAGTGCCTAGGCCAGAGCTTGGCACACAGGAGCCATCTCAGCCATAGGCTGCATGCCTGGGTTAGCACGTCTCCCTCACCTCCAAGCTGCCTCTCTATGGAAAGCTCCTGGAGAGCCTTTGCAGCCACAGGCTTTATTAGCTGGACCCTGAGGACCCGTTTCCATATTTCATCATCTTCTCTACAGTGTGGACTTAGGATGAGTTATTTTCTTTAGCTGGGAATGATTATGCGGGTTCCATTTTAGAGCTATACAGGGATCTGTCTGCTTTTATAAGGGGCACTTTATTGGTCTCCTAAATTTAAAAAAGGACAAACAGTTATAAAGTGCTAGACTTTATATTGTCCTTTGGCAAAGCCCCAATGACTAGACATTATACTGTTATTTAAACTAGCATGAGGTAAGCCTTGAAGGACAGAACTAGCGAGACACGGAGTGTGTGTTCTTTTTGTGTGTATGTAGCCCCTGCGCTAACCACATGCAATCAGATTACCAAAACAGTCCGAGGAAGATGGCTGCGTGGAGGTCAGTAGAACTCAACTAACTCTGGCCAGTAGTCCATGCAATGCGTGCTTATTATTATACTGCACGGCAAGCAATTAAGCATTAGTGGAAAGCACTTTGCACAAATGACTGTAATTAATACTGCATTTATAGAGCCAAACCACATTTTCCATTTTCCTTCTCACTTTTCAGTTCAGAGTTGAACTGGAGACTTCTCTGTTACTCAAGATTAGGTCACATCTGCCTGTTTTCCTCTTATTCTGGAGTCCTGGAGACCTCTGAACTCTGAAGGCCAGGGTCCTGTGCTGTTAGGTTCCTCTCACACCCCAGGACCTCAGGTTAATTGCAGCAGAAATCATCCTCCTCTTTCGCTCAAAAATCTGACACTTCTTCAGGTTCTTTGAGAAAAACCACTCACAGCAAAGGCTCATGGGAGTCATAGAATGTTCTGAAAAGCTGGGGGAGCCTATGAGAGGTCATCATTCTGCTCAGCGAGCAACTTGAACATTTCTTAGTAACCACCTGTCCTTGGCAGGTGCTTCAGCCTCCTACCATCTTGCCTGGTCCCTGTCTGCACTTCCTTCTTTGGAACACAAGATATCCCTCTCCTGTCTCATTCCACGGTGCTTGGCTGGGATCTGAACAGCTGCCAATGTCCTTTTTATCATGGGCAGGCTTGCCTAAGCCAGAGGAATTTGGACACCAACAAATAAAACACTAAGAAGCCCATTTCTGATTTCATGAGCAGTACTTGCCAGTCCTGCCTGGGCCCAGGATAGGTTCTTATGTCCTCAAGACTCCCCTCTGCCCAGGACTGTGGCACCAAAGAGCCTAAAGCAGAACTACTGGGCTTTAGACAATTAGGTCAGGGAACAGGGAGAGTCTAGGTAGAAGAGAGACTAGAGCCTAGGCAGTGGCTCTCAAACTTCTGGAGCTAAGAATGAACCAGAACTTTAATGTTTTTAAAAATATTTTATTTATTTATTTATTTGAGAGAAAAAGGCAGATGGAGAATAGGCATGCCAGGGCCTCCAGCCACTGCAGACGAACTCTAGACACATGTGCCACCTTGTGCATCTGGCTTTTGGGCAATTGAACCTGGGTCTTCAAGCTTTGCAGGCCAGCACCTTAACTGCTGAGCCATCTCTCCAGACCTAAGAATGAACCAGAAAGCAACTCCTGGGTCCTCCTCAGTGACTCTGAGTTCACAGGTCCAGATTTTCTTTTCATTTTGAAATAGAATCGCATTATGTAGCCTAGCTGGACCTGGAATTTACTATTTTAAGTTAGGCTGGCCTAGAATTTGCCATCCTCCTGTCTCAGCCTCCTGAGTAGCTGGAGTTATAGGCTTACATCACCATGCCCAGCTTCAGGACAAGATCTTCAAAGAGCTAGTGACCCACTGTTGCCATCCCTTGAGGTCCTGTGTTCTGGGGAAATGAGGAGGCTGGGAGAAGTGCCCAGCCTTCAGGGAAGGGAAGGAACTGGCACAGGGCTCAGCCTTGCCCTCTGACCAGCCCACAGTCACCCTGAAGCAGTTATCACCTTCAGCTTCAGTCATAACATTTGTACATTTACCCATGTTCAGGAACACATCACCCTGCCTCTGCTGCACTTCTGGATTGGGTATTACAGTGGCCTTGTGGGAAGGACAGGGCCTTATGGTCCTCAGGTCTCAACTGGAACCTACTTTACCATCTAACAGCTATGCCCACTCAATTTGAGCTGCTTGTTTGACTCCTAATTTCCCCATCCATTAAATGGGAAGGGTTGGTATTTATCTATCTCTTTGATAAGTCCTTAGCCTCTCTGGTCTCATTGACAGCTAAAGAGGTGGGGTATTACTGCCCGGCTGCCCGCGGAGGGCAGTGATCATATAAATACACACACACACCACTTGTGGGTTGATGAACGTGTGCTCTTTATTGCGGGGAACGAGGCAGAATATATAGAGCTTCCTGGCCAATCAGGGAGCTAATGGTAAGAACCTGTGCATAACAGCCAGTCGAGATCACCTCCTGAAACTCATTAAGCTAAGCCCCTCGTGGCAAGCTGTCTGGTGCCATCCTGAGATTAAGCCAGGGTGTGCCTCCAAAGGCCCCAAAAGCTTTCACCCCTGACAGTGGGGAGGCCAGGCCGTGGCATCCAGTGACCTCTTTTTACACACTGCCTCCCTGCTAACATGGTCACAACTTACCCAATCCTGGAGCTGAACGACACACAGCTATTTCCACTTTGACGCCAGATAATCTCCCATATAAGAATGAATATGGAAAAAATTAATAAAAGGGGGGCTGGAGAGATGGTTCAGCAGTTAAGGTACTTGCCTGCAAAGCCTTAGGACCAGATTTGATTCCCCAGTAATGAATGTGGGTTACACCTCTCTACTTGAAGCACTTTCTGTTCCCTGAGAAATGATTGCCTCTCATTATTAATGCATTCATTGAAGGATTTTTAAAAATTTGTTACACAAAATTTGGGCACAGAACTCCACCAGGTCGAATGCAAAACACTGGAAATCAAACAGTGCCTGGAAAAGCTTGCATTCTTTTTTAAATGGTTTTTTTTTTTTTTTTTTAATATTTTATTTATTCATTTTCAAGCAGAGAGATACAGACAGATACAGAGAGAGAAGAAAGAGAGAGAGAGAGAGAGAGTGCATCAGGGCCACCACCTTGTGGGTCTGGTTTATGTGGGTACTGGGGAATTGAACCCAGGGCCTTAGGCACTGGAGGCAAGTGCCTTAACCACTGAGCCATCTCTCCAGCCCAAGCTTGCATTCTTGCATGGGAGTGAACCAGCTAAACAAGGTAACTGCATTCTACAGTGATTGCGTTCCTTGCACAGCTCAGTGTACAGGACATGAGGTCAGGCCCGACTGTAGACACTCATCAAGTGCTTATGTGCTTTCTCTCTGCTGTCTCATGTCATCCTCACAATGAGTTCTTAGGTGTTAGCACTCTCAATTTATAGATTAAAGAAAAGGGGGGAGACAAAAATATTAGACAATTTAGGCAATGTGGCCAAACCACAATCCAAATCATATTCTGTCCCAGCCACTGTGTGATAATATCCCACATTCCTTGAGACCTCCCAGAGAGCAGCAGGGCAACCCAGTCACCAGAGAACCTTCTCCATGCTCAGGTCTGACAGCTTCGGTGGCTGCTGATTCAGAGGAGACTGAGAACTAATATGCTGTTTCCCCAAGTCCCCTGTCAAGGAAGGGCTGTGTTGCTGTCATTACACAGAATGTGACCTAGCCAGAGGCAACTGTTTCAAATATATGCACCACTGCAGATAGACATATAAAGTATATGTTTCCACCACTTCTATTTATACTTTGCCTTTGTGGCGGTGAGGGGGTGTGAAGACATGGCTGACTCATGGATTCCTTGAGGGGTGATGGACATGGGTTCTCAGAATGCTAGCTCCCTGTCCTATGCAAGCTCAGAATTCTATTGTACCTGGGTCCCAGGCGAATGATGACTCTTGGAACCAGGCTTATTGCCAAGCAGTTGGAGCCTATATCCACACAGTGGATCCTATTTCAGCAGTTGAGCTGAAATCCTCGTCTTTATACTTTCTGCCTTCTATTCTGTGTCTGCCGTCTGAAGCCATATGCCAGAAAGCTATCTTCTTGTCCAAATAGAATGCCCTTCAATTATAGAACGGTTATTCCCACTTGCTCCACCCACATCCATCAGTTATCTCTTTTTCAGGGAAAGTATAAGCCAAAACATTTAAAAAATATATATTATTTATTTACTTATTTAAGAGAGGTGGGGGGACTAGAGTGACACACTCAACAGTTAAAGGCTTTTGCTTGCAAAGCCTGTCAGCCTGGGTTCAATTCTCCAGAACCTATGTAAAGCCAGATGCACAAAGTAGTCGATGCATTTGGAGTTAGTTTGTAGTGGCAAGAGGCCCTAACATGCCCATTCTCTCTTCCTCACTCTCTCTCTCTTTCTCTCTCTCACTATTTCTCACTATTTATGTATAAATACATAAATTTTATAAGTGAGAACTCCAGATGCATGCGCCACTTTGTGCATCTGACTTTACATGGTTACTGGGGAATCAAACCCAGGTATAGGCCTTGCAAGGAAGTTCCTTTAACCACTGTGCAATCTCCCCAGACCCAAGCCAAAACATTTTTCAAAGACCTGGTTATAGACTTCTTCAAAGACCAAGTGACCCTTTTCTGGGTAAATACTAGTTGTCTCAAAAGTGTCCTTCCATTTGAAGACTAGATCAGGTGCATTAAAGAACCTCACCATCCATGTTCTGCTCATATAAGCTATTTGGAATATACTGAAAGTCAGTAGTCAAAAAGTCTTCCCAGGGCTGGGGAGATGGTTCAGTGGTTAAATGTGCTTTCTTGCAAAGCCTGCAGACCTGGGTTTGATTCCCCAGTACTGACATAAAGACAGATGCACAAAGTCACAAAGTGGCATATGTGTTTGACATTTCTCTCTCTTTCATTCATATATATCTATATATATTTATATCCACATATATATATCCTCTTCCCATATATGAGATATATACAGAACTATCTGGAAGTCCATGCTCTCTTGCCCTATTTGAAAAAATGAGGGAAAGAAAATACCAAGAAACATGCCCCTTGTTGCAGTCAGCTTTCTAGTTGCCGCACAGAAAGAACCCAAGCAAAAGTGGCTTGTGGGGCTGAAGAGATGGGTTAGTGGTTAAGGCGTTTGCCTGCAACACAGAAGGACTAGAGTTTGATTCCCCAGTGCCCATATAAAGCCAGATGCACAAGAGGTCACATGTGTCTGGAGTTCATTTGCAGTTGCTGGAGGCCTTGGTGTGCCCATTCTCTCTCTCTCTCTCTCTCTCTCTCTCTCTCTCTCTCTCTCTCTCTCAAAAATAAACAAAAAAATCTTTTTAAAAAAGTGGCTTGTGGAGGAATGGGTTTATTAGGCTTACGGACTCAAAGGGAGACTCCATCCTGGCAGGGAAAATGATGGCATGAGTAGAGGGGTGGACATCACCTCCACCACAGCACTGGAAACAGCGGCAAGAAGGTGTGCCAAACACTGGCAAGGGGAAGCTGGCTTATAATCCCCAAAAGCCCGCCCCAGCAACACAGCTCCATTGAGGTTGCAAAATCCAAACTGCCATCAGCTGAGGATCAATTACCCAGAACACATTCATTTGTTTGTGGGGGACACCTGGATCAAACCATGACACCCCTCTTCACATACTGGCTTCCCCTAACCATCCTCCTCATTAATTTCCTCTTTCACTAATAAGAAATCGTCTTTCCTTTCTTTCTCTCTTCATCTCTGATCCTTCCTTTCTTCTTCCTTTATTCCTTCCTTCTTTCTTTTTCTTCTTTCTATTCTCTTTCTTTTAAAGCAGGGTCTCACTGTGTAGCTCTGATTGGCCTCAAACTCACTATGTAGCCCAGGTTGGCCTCAAACTTGTGGTAGTCCTCCTGCCTTTGCGTTGGGCACTGGGACTACAGGTGTAAGTCACCACAACTGCCTCATACTTTAAAACAAAATCTTCTTCTCCCTTCTAGAACACTTATTTTATGTAAAAGCTAGTGAAAACAAACTTTATAAAACTTCATTTGGCAAAAAAATGTAAATTTTGTTGTCTAGGTTTCACTTTATTTTTTTGTCTCAGGAATCATATTAAATACATGTTGTTGCTGTTATTCTTGGGAAATGTTCCTGATGTTATTCTTCCCAGGCTTTATAAATGATTTAATATTTTTACTGGAAGAGTTAAATTAGGAGCAGGACCCAGAAAAACAATATTAGAGAAATAACCAAAATCTTTCATGAGTTTAGATGCAAAAATTCTCAACAAAATCTTAGCAAATATAATCCAACCATACTCTATAAAAGAGAAAGAGAGAATGAAAGAAAGAGACCAAATGTGGTTTATCCCATAAATGCAAGGCTGGTTTGACCATCATAAACCATCGTAAGTCACCATATTAATACACTGAAGAAGAAGAAAAATGATATCAATAGAAGCAAATAAAAGATCTGGATAATGTCTAATATTTATTTATAGCAAAATTCTTAGCAACATTAGATTAAACAAAATGTTTCAGCCTGATAAACAGTAACTTTGAGAAAAATCTACAGTAATATTTCAATTAATGATAAAAAACTCATTTCTCTTCTTGTAAAACAATATAAAGAAGATTCACCACTTCTACCAACATTGAATCTAAGGCCTAATTGATGGAATGATGAGAGAAAATGAAATTAGAAGCCACATAAATTAGAAAGGAAATAATAAAGCTATCTTTATAGATTATATGATTGCCTTTGCAGAAATGCTAAGGGAGTCTTTTTAAAAAAAGCTATTTTTTAAACTATTGAGTTTAGCAAGGTTGCAAGATAAAAAGTCCATATATAGAATTACTTTATTGTATTTCTATATGCTGGCAGCAAAACAAGAAATTAGTATTTAAAATACTATTTAAAATAGCATAAAAAGTAAAATAAGAAAAAATTAAAGATCTGCATTATACTGAAAAGTATAAGAGATTTCTGAGAAAAAATTAAAGAAGACCTAAATAAATGGAAATACATACTTATCATGGATTAGAAGATTCACTATGGTTAAGATGTTAATTTTTTTCCAAATTAATCTATAAAATCAAAGCAATTTCCATCACAAGCCCAGCCAGCCTTCTTTTAGAAACCAACTTGATTTAAGAGTTTATATGGGGCTAGAGAGATAGATCAGCAGTTAAAGTCACTTGCTTACAAAGCCTGACAGCCTGGGTTCAGTTTCCTAATACCCACAGTAAAGTCAGATGCACAAAGTGGCACATGCATCTGGAATTCATTTGTAGTGGCAAAAGGCCCTGGCATGCTCTCTTTCTCTCTCTTCTCTCTCTCTTCCTCCTCCTCCTCCTTCTTCTTCTTCGTCTTCTCCTTCTTCTTCCTCCTCCTC
>PVHP010004656.1:0-39085 GCA_004024765.1 Zapus hudsonius | reverse complement strand
CATTTTTCTTAATAGTTACATTCTGTGAACTCTCCATGAACCCTGAATTAGCAAATACTGAACCATTGCTCCTAGGGGAAATAGAGGGTCGGGTTCCTGTGAGCTTCTGTTCCTGTCAATCACTATGTGACTTTCTTTTGCTCATGCTCCCATTTAAGGCAACCTTACTGAATGTAAATTGTTGATTTGCTGGCATCAAATGTGCATGCCTGATGAACTTATCTAATACACACTTTCCCCCAATAATGTCCATCGCAGCCCTCTGACATTTGGGAACTTTAGATTTAGGAGGCTACTCCAAACAGCAAAATTACCAACAAAAATGCCCAAAAATGAGCACACATAATTTGCTTGTTTACAGTGCAAGCTGAAACAACACAGAACGTTGCCTTCCTTATGTGGCCTCAGTTGGGACAAATATCTTAAGTAACTTGAAAATATTCCTACTCTGTACTTATCTGTGAACGGCTGAAAAAATGACAAAGTATTGATCTGGGGTTACAAGCAAATTTTTAGCAAGTAGGCAAATCCACAAATTTGGAATCTGGGAACAATGAGGATTTGTCTAAAGCTGTAGAAGATACACTTAGTTGAAGATCTTAAGCTAAATGATTCCAAGGCTATTATAAAGTATTATCAAGAGAATGTAGCATTGGTGTAACATATAGATGACATATAGATCAGTGGAAGAGAATATAGCCCAGAAATAAAGCTCTCTGTGTCTATAAATAAAGCCCTTCTATATATAAATATATATAAAGACAGTTCAATGAGGAAAGGGTAGTGCTTTTAACAACGCTACAGCAACAATTGGATTGCTATATGCTCTTTCTCATGTATACATGTGCATACATCTTGTCATTACTTCATACTATGTAGAAAGATTGGGTTACTGATAAGTTGTCCATGCTCTTGTAAGCAACATTAAATGTATTAGGTTACAATTACCAAACATTAAACAAAACCAAAAAGTAGACATGAAAGTAGAGGATGACCAGTTGGGAAAGGAAGGAGTGCAGAGGAGTGGGAGGGAAACAAGAGAAAGGGTGACTGGGGTGTGAATATGGTCGAAATATATTATTTACATGTATGAAAATGTCATAAAGAAACCCATACCAATGTAGAACTAGTTGAACTTTAAAAAATGAATTTCAAATTAAATTGGGAGGCAGAGATAGGAGAATCACAGTGATGATTTCAAGGCCATCCTGAGACTACATAGTGAATTCCAGGTCAGCCTGGGCTAAAGGGAGGTCCTACCTCAAAAAAACAAAAAAAAAAAAAGTAGATAGTATCAAATATCCACATGGATATTGGCAAGGATTCTTAAGTAGTACCATAAAATTCCTATAAGACATAAAAGAAAAATGATCCAAATCAAAACATTTACTCCATTTGATCCAGGAATTACAATGCTACTAAAAGAAAAGGCAAGCCCATACCGCATAAAATATTTGGAAAATGTATATCCAACAAAGGACTTCAGAATATATAAATAGTTCTTAGATCTCAATAACAAAGAGATATACAACCCCTTCAAAATAGGTAACAGATTTAAATAGACCTAAACCGATGGAGGCATATGACTGGCAATGCAGCTCAGTGGTAGAGTTTGCCTAGTATGCACAAAGCCCTTGATTCAAACCCCATCACTGAAAATGAAAGAGATGGCATGTGGGTTGCAGAGTGGCCAAGAAGCACATAGAGACATGCTTGACATAATCAGACAGTAGAAGAATGCGCTAGACCCACAGAGCAGTCCTGCTGTGCATCTGCTAGAATACATACATTCCCAAAGACTCACCGTGCCAAATGTTGGCAAATTTGGAAACTGGAATTCACATGCCCCATTGGGAGGATGTGAAATGTTCCAACACTTTGGAAATTTTAGCAAATTTTACAAGGTTGACTATATACCCACCACATGACCCCCCACCATTCCACTTCTAGATGCTTACCTAGAAAGTGCAAGTTATGTCCAGAGATTTGAACACAATGCTCACATCACTGTCCTTGCACTAACCCTGTAGTATAACATTCCTCGTGTTCACCCTCAGGTGAGTGGCTGACACGCTATGATCACGTACACAACGCAGCATCCCTCAGCAGGGGGAGAATAAATCACTGACACAGATGGCAGCCTGGATGCATCTCAGAATTACCATGTTGAATGAAAGAGACTAGATTTTATTTTATTTTTTTCTTTTTTAAGTTACCTTTTTTTTTTAATTTATTGTCCATAATGAGTTACAACATTTAGTGGGCAAACAATGAGTTGTTATCGCCAATTCCCCGCTGCCCTCCCCCCTCCACTAGATAACCTTCTCCATGGGTCATCTGGATCAGTCCTTGTGACAGGGGACCATGGATAGCCTAGTATTCAGCCAGGTTCTCCTGGTCATGCCTCTGGATAATCTCCCCCACCACGGCTCTTACAATCTTTCCGTCCCCTCTTCCGCATAGTTCCCTGAGAGACTGGATTTTAAAAAGTTACTGTTATAATTCCATTTATATAAAATTTTAGAAAATGGCACCTAATCAGTAATGACAGCAGAACAGGGGTTGTCTGGAGCAAGAGGAGGTGTGGGGAGGTCAGAGGAAGATTTCAGGCTGTACAAGGGAATCTTTGGGGATGATGACTCTGTTCAGTATCTGATCTCAGTGATATGTTGACATGCCCAGTTTATCAATGTATACATTTTGTTATAGTTATTAACTAAGATGGGCTCTTGATACATTGTCTAGATTGGCCTCAGACTGTCTTCCTGCCTTAGCCTCCCAAGCGTTGGGATTACAGGTATACTCCACCAAACTCACTTCAAATTGTACCTTATTATGTGTGTTTTTTACATTTTTTTGTTGTTGTTTTTGAGGTAGGGTCTCGCTCTAGCCCAGGCTGACCTGGAATAATTTACTATGTAGTCTCAGGTTAGGGTCAAACTCACAGTGATCCTCCTACCTCAGCCTCCAAGCACTGCAATTAAAGACATGTACCACCACATCCCACTATATCATTTAAAAAAATTTGTAGATTTATTTATTTGTAAGCAGAGAGAGATAGGGAGAAGACAGACACACAGAGAGAATGGGTGTGCTAGGGCCTCCAGCCACTGCAAATGAACTCCAGATGCATGTGCCACTTTGTGCATCTGGCTTTATGTGGGTATTAGGGAATTGAACCTATGGTGGTTAGGCTTTACAGGCAAGTACCTTAACTGCTAAGCCATCTCTCCAGCCCATACTTTATTATTTTTAATTTTCAATATTTTTTTGGAGACAAGGTCCTATATAGCTCAGACTAGCCCCAAACTTTCTGTGAAGCTGAGGATGACCTTAAACTTTTAATCCTCCTGCCTTCACCTTCCAAGTGCCAGAATTACAGGCACTATGTCCAGTTTATGCAGTGCTAGGGAATTGAACCCAGGGCTTTATGCATGTTAAGCAAACACTCCACCCGTTGAACTATACCCCCAGCCTCTGTAGTTTAAATATATGCAGTAGGTTGCATATCAATTACAACTTTAAGCTTGTATATGTAAATCGGAACAAGCTACAAGCAAAGAGATCAAAGAAAGTCTTGGGACTAGACTGGACTGCTTGTGGGGCACCGAGGGAGATCATAGAAGGAACGTGTGAGCTGAGACAAATGATGGAGCAGCTGGAATCTCAAACTGAGTTCCAACAGTGACTGGAGGAGCTGAACACTAGCGTCAAGGGCAAAATCACAGTTTACTGAGTTGGGGCTGGCAATAATATATGTTCTGCAGTATAAGATGGCAAAGAGTAGTGCGGAGATGTCATTCATTCATTCATTCATTCATTCATTCATTCCCTATAGGTTCCCCTCTATGGGCCAGGCACTTGTATGGGGTACTTCTATATATATTTGAGGCTAAAGAAACACTCACATTTTAGCTTCCCTGTACCCCACACAGGTAGGGTGTGAAAGCTACAGTTAGCAGTTTTGATCAGTTCCTTCAGTTCTGTATGTGTGTTTCTTCTACCCACAGAAATAGCTAGCAGATAATAGCAAACATCTTAGGCCCAGGGGGTTTTGTTGTTGTTGTTTTGTTTTGTTTTGATAGAAAGTGAGAATGATGGGTCTATAGGTGGGTGTCTTGACTGACAGATTCCTTCTCAGAGGAACATATGGTTGAGGGCAATCTGCAGAGTTCAAGATGGGAGCATCTGAGAGGGAAGATCAGAGTTCCGGGAAAAGGCTGGCCTGGGCATTTTGGGGGTGGGAACTGACCTTGAAAATGAAGAAGGAAAGAGTGTGGAAAGAGAGGTCAGGGTATGAGCAACGGGCAGCTCATAAGCCGAGCTGGAGTGAGAGCGTGAAGGGGAACCAGCCACACGCTTGCAGAACAGCTTGTTAGCTGCAGGATCCAGGGCACCAACCCTGGCCTGCACTTGCTTGGAGGGCTTGCAGAGAGGTGTAAATCCATCCGTCCATCCGGCTTCCTCCTGAACCTGGATGCCGAAGGGGCTTTCTAAGAGACCATTGTATACAGTTTGGCTCCCTTGTGCTTGTGCCAGAGCAGAGAGTTTCAAACAGAAGGAATCTGGGATGAGGAGAGCCCTGTGAGAGAACTAAGTGGCTGAATGTGAGTGGAGAAATACTAGTGGAGAAAGAATTCAACACACAAGGGAAATGAGCCGGAACCTTGTACTGCTTCTGGGCTTTGCATTCCCCAGAGGCAAGAGACACAAGGATGGTCCCTGCAGCAGGAGCTTCGAAGTGGAGCTTACCTGGTCTGCCTAGACCTGCGGAGTCAGGACCTCCTAGAGGGCCAGCAGCATGTGTAGTCACAAGCTCTGGGTGAATTCTAATGGCCACTCCAGCTTGAGGACCTTTGACCTGGATGTTTGAAACCAGATCTCTCCCAGAAGAACATATTAAGAATATAATGATGTGATAAGTGGCGATTGAAGCTCAACAAGGGCCAAGTATTACATTTATTTTCCCAACCTCATTCAGTCAGGCTTACTTGTTTTAAGACTTTGGGGGATCCCCTTCTTCCCTTTCCTTTCTCCCAAAGAAAACCAAAATCTTGGTAGTGAATAGGAGACTTGATTCACAGAGGATTTAACATTGAGAGAATGGAGACAGACCCAGCTGGAACTTGCCCGAGAAGATGGGTTTGTTTTTTCTGTGACATTGGGTTCATTTTGTTTCTTTGAGCAGAGAAGCAAAGGGCTGATGACTCATATTTACTGTTGAAAGTCTTAAAATCCAGGCTGCAGCAGTCAAAATAAGATTAGTGCTTTCAGGCACGATGAAAGAAAGGGGGTGGTCCCCAGAATGCAGGCTGGAGGGAGTGAGCTTTGGGGTTAGGGCAGGCAGAGACTCCAGTCTTGCTAGTCAAGTGAAATCCCAGGCCTAATTACATGTCTCTCTTCTCTCTTGCTGTAATAAACAATTTCTGATTTCTGCTTCTTGGGTTAAGTAACAACAGGAGCCATAAAAAGTGGAGAGGATCTTATAAAGGTGCTCATTTGCTTTAACTCCAGAGAAATTAATCTGCCATTGATGTCAATTGCTCAGTGTGGCTTGTCTAAAATTCTGAAAAGTTCATAAAAACCCTTTGATTTAGCCCTGGGTGAAGTCAGCCCAGCTGTCACAGTCTTTGCCTCGGATTCCCCTCCTCCAACATAACCAGATGAACATTTCCCAAATTCTCTGGGCACTAGGGGATGGTCATGGCGAATGAAGGAAGCTTAAATCTAGCGAGCATGAAGACTCTGGAGAGACGTGATAGGTAGATTTCAGCACAGCCTTGGGGCTCCTAGCTAGTGTACCCTCCTAATTAATTTCACCTGTGAAGACTGAGTGGCTGTTGTCCGACAAGCCCTCGTAAAATTCTCCGAGAACTGAGAGGTCAGCAAATTTTGCTGACTGTAGCTGTGTGCTAATGGCGGCCCTCTGGCAAGGCCGAGCTTGACTTTGGCCAGATCTTTTGTTAGAAGCTTCAAAAATGCCTACTTTGCTCTATCAGATCAATTTAGCAAAGCAAACTTAGCCAAAGATACTTTTAAAATATTTTTGAATCTAACATGGATGCCTGCAGCTTTCATAAGTATCCAATAAAGTGAAACTATTTTTACTAGAATTGTGATGTGGGTGAATTTTGGTCAGCATTCACCTCTCTCCCATGCTTAAATAGGTCTGCACCATGAAGACCTTTCTTCTCCCTTAGGAGAGGAAGAGGGGCAACATTTGTTTGATGCCCTCTGTGGGTGACATGCCCTTCCAGCTACACTGTCTCATTTAGCTCTGCAAATATTGCATTTTTCCCCACTTAAATATTTAACTTTTTTTTTTGAGGTAGGGACTCACTCTAGCCCAGGCTGACCTGGAACTCACTCTGTAGTCCCAGGACTGGCCTTGAACTCATGGTGATCCTCCTACCTCTGCCTAGAATTAAAGGCATGCACCACCACACCCAGCTAACATCTTTTTGGAAACTAAATCTCAAGTAGTCATGGAGGTCTTTTAGGTATGGCCAGTCTGGCTCCAAAGTCAGTATTCTTTCCACCCACTTGCCTCACCCCTGCCCTGCTTCAGAGACAACTTCTGTCTCTCTCTGCTTGCCCATCACCTCCTTAGGTGTCTGTACAAAGCCAATTTGTGATCACACCATATAAAGATGGGAGCCCTTGGGACTGGGGAGATATCTCAGTGGTTAAAAGCGCTTGGTGTGCAAGCCTGATGACTAGAGTTTGGATCTCCAGAAACCACAAAAATCCAAGTCGTACCTGTATCTGTAATCCCAGTGCACCTACAGGGATGGCAAGCAGAGTCAGGAGAATCCCGAAACTCGAAGTCCAGTTAGCCTCAAATTCACAGCAGCAAACAAGAGAGACCCTATCTTTAACAGTTGGAAGGTGAGAACTGACACCCCAAAGTTGTCTTCTGACTCCCCATACATGTCCATCAACACATGAAGCTCTCTAAACGTTCCACACTGCCTGCTTATAAGATGCATTGTTGACCCACCATCAGTGCTGTGCTGGTAAATGCTCCCTAGAAGACTCTGGTTTGCAGTGTTTGCCAATTTCCCATGATGGCCATGTCAAGCTACCAGCTTGGCCTCATCAAATACGGAATTCAGAAGAAATGTATGATCACTGTTCTTGACTCAGGATGAGCTGAGGCCAGCACACCTGAGATTCCCGTGTGCACTCAGCTGAGATGATAGGGATGTTTTCCTTTTTTTCCTTGGTCTGTTTTATTCACTGTTGTTTTCCTCACACACTGAAGAGCTTCCTAAGTGAACAAATAGAATAAGTCATGCTAGATATTTGAGTTAGCAAGCCGAATAAGACAAGCACTCCTGGGAACATGGCTGCCCTCACGTGACATGGGGAAGAGACGTGAAATAATCACTTGCAGATTAAGTATTCAATTATGACTGTGATGAGGACCACAGAGGGAAACTACAAGGATGAACTTGACCCCTGATGGCAGCTAATGTCCTCTCAGGAAGCATACTTCAAGCTGCATCCTTAAACATGTCCAAGATAGGCAAAGGAGGCAAGGAAGGGACATTTTATATTATTAATTAATGAGTAGTGTGTGTGCATGCATGTGTGTGGACATGTGTGTGTGCCAGTGCAGGTGCACAGTGAACATGTGCACATGGAGGCCAGAGGTCAACATCAGTATAGCAGCTGTCTTCGTCAGTGTTCTCCACCTTGTTTTTGAGTCTCTCACTGAACCCAGTGTTTATAGATTACATCAGACTAGCTACACATAAAGTCCCAGGGATTCTCCTGTCTCCACCTCCCCAGGGCTGGGATTACAGGCTTTTATGGGGATGCTGGGGATCTGAATTCAGTTCCTCATGCATTTTACCCATGAGCCATCTTCCCAGCCCCCTTATTTTTTAAACTTCATCTGTGCATATGTATGTTTGTGCATGTATGCAGGAGAGTGTGCATGTTTGTGCACATGATGTCTGTATGTATAAATGGCCAATTCATGCTTCACGGAGGCAGGCAGACATGTGCCCAGTCCTTCCAGTACCAGGATAAGTGGGAATGCTTCAGGGAGACTTGTCTCTAGTGATGGGGTCCTTGAGGAAGGAGCCATAGCCTGGTCAGCTATGGTGACAGTTGACTGAAGTTACAAGCTGTAACTATGGTCACCAGAAAGAAGGCTATGCTAGGGTAACAGGAACTCTGAAACCAAGGCCTCTTCCATCTCCCCTGACTGGTTTTATTAGCCTTCAGTGAGATCCTCCCAGGCTAGTGGGGTAGGGGGGAGGAGAGGTTGTTTTTCAAAAGCATAAGGAATTGTCCAAAAACATCTGTGCTTGTTTCCAATGGAAGTGACCGCTGCCAGGAAAACACAATTATTTGTCAGAACTCAGTCTGTATTCCTTTGTCTTTGTTTAATTAGATTAATCCCTCAATGGTCTCCCTTGGGTCAGTACAAATCACTCGTGGCCATAAATCCCCAACATTCTAACAACAGTATGAAAGAACAATCCGCACAGAGCCAACTGGCACGCTCGCTGTTCGTGGGACAGTTCTTCTGGAATGTGAGCCGTAATCCTTCCTGGTTCTACACACTGCACCCTTATGTGCTTCTGGAGAGGGAGTAAGGGTAGCAGCCATCACTTTGAGATTGTTCAAAGAGGAAACTGAGCCTGACAGTCTCAGATCCTAAGTGAGGAGGGGGGGACTCCTGGGTCTGAGCACCTTCCCCTCAGAGGATCTTGGTGACTTTTATCTACTGGACTCAATGACTCTGGCCTGGCTGCAATTGAGGGCTTTGGAGGAGTCTTATCAAACGTCACTGCCCAAAACCCATCACTAGCCAGTCTGGTTTAATGGAAGGGGCGTTTCTTGGCATCAGAATTTTTGGAAGGTCTCCAGAGGGTTCTACAGGGAGCTGATATCAGGCACACAATTGAACCAGAGGAATAACTGTAGATGTAGATAACTCAGTGATCCCTCCAACAGCCCATCCAGAAAGGAATCAGTGCTTCCTTGCCACCTGCTCTGTTTAGTTTGTAGGAGAAATTCTTCTGGGGGAAAAATACTGCTTCAAGGTCCTGCTTTTGAAATGGGTACTTTTGAAAGGGTTCTTTGATAATGTGTTGGATTTCTCTATGATTATAAAAGCTCTTGTTAGAAAATTTGAAGCCAGGCATTTATAAGTAAGTGAATAAAAGTCACCTCTAAAAGGTAGGAGGATTGCCGTGAGTTCAAGGCCACCCTGAGACGACATAGTGAATTCCAGGTCAGCCCGGAAAAGATCGAGACCCTACCTCGAAAAACAACAACAACAACAAAAAAAAGTCACCTATATTGCCACCCCTCTTTTGTCACCAACTTAGGCTGGGGCCTTGCTGAGCCCCAAGGAGAGCCACAAGCCACAGAAGGTTCCACACTTCTGCAGAGATCCCTGTGGCAGCTGGGGGCAATTGGGGCCTCGCTTCCCAGCCACCAGGACTTTGTCCAAAGCTGCTGCCCACCTGCATAGGGAGCCTAGTAAAGGCACACAGTAACTACATGCTACATAAATGTGTGTGTAATTTGCATGTTGATGCCCGAGAGGGAGGAAAACAGCAAAGGTGTGCTGACAGCCAGTGGTTGAGCCTCAAAGCTATGAACAGTTCAAGGCCTTCAAAAAAAAAAAAAAAAAAAAAGAGGTAATTTTCCTGTCGCCCCACAGGCAAACCAAAGCTACTCAGGCTGGAATTCAGGACTCTACTATGTTCCCATACAAACCAGTAGTTTTCATTCAGCTGTGATAGAAGTCTGTCAAGGTTCCCAGAGCTCAAAGGACATTTTCTTTATTTATTTTTCAAATGTCTTTATTGTCAATAATTTGATACATTGTATGAACAAATCTTGTGATGATAGCCCCATTTCCCTCCTCTCTGTCCCCAACTCACTGGGACCCTCCTCTGTGGGCATACTGGATCAGTCCATGGGGTAGGGGGTTATGAATAGCACAAGAAGTAGCTAGTCCCCCCTCCTTTGTATGTTGTTGCTGAGGGGGGCAATGTCTCTGGATATTCTCCCCCACCATGGCTCTTATAATCTTTCCACCCGTTCTTCTGCTCAGTTCCCTGAATCATGGTGGGTGAGGTTTTTTATTTTTATTTATTTGTTTTGGTTTTTCGAGGTAGGGTCTCACTCTAGCCCAGGCTGACCTGGAATTCACTATGTAGTCTCAGGGTGGCCTTGAACTCCTGTTGATCCTCTTACCTCTGTCTCCCTAGTGCTGGGATTAAAGGCGTGCACCAGCACGACTGGCTTGGTGGGTGAGTTTTAAATCTGCTTTATTGTTGAGATCTTAAGTGTCTCTGGACTTCTGCTTTTTTTTATCAGTTAGTTCAAGAAAATTTTCAGTTTCCAATTTAATTTCTTGAATGACCCATTTATTATTTAATAGCATATTGTTCAATCTCCAATAGTTGGTGTGATTTCTGTTTGTTCTTTCATTATTTCCAGCTTCAATGCATTGTGGTCTGATGTGATGCAGGGTGCTACCTCAATCTTCTTGAATTTGTTGAGGCGTGTTTTATGTCCTAGCATGTGGTCTATTTTGGAGAAGGTTCTATGAGCTGCTGATAAGAATGCATATTCTGTAGAGTTGGGATGAAATGTTCTGTATACATCTGTTAGGTCCAGTTGCTATATGGTGCTATTGAGTTCTATTATTTCCCTGTTGATCTTCTGTTTGGATGATCTGTCTAAAAATGATAGGGGCATACTAAAGTCTCCTATGTGATGGATTTGGAGTCAGTTGTGTTTTGTTTTTGAGTAAGTTTTGCTTTATGAAATGTGGTGCACCTGTATTTGGTGCATACATATTTATGATAGTGATATCCTCTTGTTGGATCATTCCCTTGATGAGTAAGAAGTGACCCTCATTGTCCTTTTTAATTAATTTTGGCTTACAGTCTATTTTGTCAGATATTAATGTAGCCACTCCCTCTTGTTTTTTTTGTTTCCATTTGCTTAGAAGATTCTTTTCTATCCTTTCACCCTAAGGAGATTTCTGTCTTTAGAGGTAAGGTGCATTTTTTAAAAGGCAGCAGAGGGAAGGATCCATTTTTCTGATTTACCCTGTTAACCTGTGTCTTTTTATAGGGAGTTAAGTCCGTTTATATTCAGAGTTATAACTGTGAGGTTTGCTTTAAGCCCTGCTGTGTTGGGGATTTATGGGTGTTGATGCCTCCATGTTATTATTGGCCCACTAACTGTGGTTATCATGCTAACCTTCTATTAGGCTCCTGAGATTGGCTGCTCTTCTCTTCTGTATCCTCTGTAAGTTTGGTTTTGTGTTCATATAATTGTAGAGTTGGCTTTTATCATAGAACACTGTCATTTCTCCATCTGCTTTGAGGGATAGCTTTGCTGGGTACAGTTGTCTAGGTTGGAAGCCATAATTCTTCAGGCCTTGAAGAGCATTGTTTTAAGCCCTTCTGTCCTTCATGGTTTCTGATGAGAAGTCTGAGATAAGTCTGATGGGTTTGCCTTTATATGTGACAAGTTACTTCTCTCTCACTGCCTTGAGCACTCTCTATTTTCTTTCAATATTTAGCATTTTAACTAACATATATCTTGTAGAGTGCCTTCTTTGGTCCCTTCTGTTTGGAGTTCTGTGGCCTCATGTATCTGGATTGGCCTTTCTCTTGTAAGATTAGGAAAATTTTCTTCTATGATTTTATTGAAAATGTTTTCTATGCCTTTGGCTTGGGTTTCTTCTCCCCCTTGGATTCCCATGATCCTGATATTTAGTCTCTTTATTTTGTTCACATGATTTTTAAAAATTTATTGAAGGTTATGGAATCCCTATTAATTTCTTCTTTTTTATCTTTGAGGTCTGAGAATCTGTCCTCAGGTTATTAACTCTGAGATTGAGGGATTCAAAGGAAGCTTTTAATACCTTTGTTTGATTTTTGGTTTTTGTTATATTTTCATACATATTCTACATTTCTCTGGTGAGTTCCAATCTACTTTTGTTTTTGTTAATGTTTCCTGAAATTTGTTCTTAAGTTTGATTATGTCTTCATCAAGGTTAAACAGCTGATTATCGAGCTCCTCCTGTAGTTGGTTCACCTTTAATTCACTTAATGCACTTTTGGACTTACTCTGATTTTTCTCAATTAAGTTGAGTCTGTTGGCTAGGCTTGTGTTGTTGAGCTTCAACTCATTTACATCTTTTTTTTTTTTTTGACAGTTTTCATCTCAGCTATTATCCTGGTCAGGGTATCATTGCAGTTAAGACCTGAAGTTATCTTATTCTCATTTTGGGAGTGTTCTGTTTTCTCCCTTGCATTCTCATTGGCATCTTCCATTGTGGGACTAGGAGTCATAGGTGGGGGACTCTCAGCTTGATGTGTTTTGATTCTTTTACATTGGTTTCTTCCCATTTCTGGATAAGGGTCTAGTTTTCTTAATGTGGGAGCCCATATAACTTCTTGTTGATTATTCAGTGAGTGTTCTGTTCTGGGTACTGGTTGGGTTTGGGATAGTGTTGTAACCACAGGTGTGTGAGTTGCAGAGGTTATGGATGTGCCAATGGTTCTGGGCTGGTACTTGGTATGTAATATGGTATGGAGGTCAGTGATCTTCTCTCTCTGTAGTGTTGTTACTGGGGCTCAGGGGTGTTCCAGAGCAGACCTACTTGCTCCTCTTTTTATTCTGTATCCCAGCTGGGTGGGTTGTAGAGATCACCCTGTTACCCTCCCTGGTAGGTGCCTGCCAGAAATCTAGTGCTTGTTAGTTAGAATCAGAACAAGGCACTCTGGGGGTGCTGGAAGATGCGTGTGGAGTGTGTAGAAGATTTGTAGCTGTATAAAAGTCTTATTTTTTCAGTAATTGATCTGTTTTTAGTTTGAACTGAATTGGTGTGGAGTAGCACAGGTGCAGATGTTATGAAGGTTAGAAGTATGTCTACTACTCTGGGTTGGTGGCTGGTACTTGAGTTATGTTTGATTTGGGGTAGTATAGAGTAGGTGTACAGGCACCAATCAGATCAGACCCTTTTACTCTGGCACCCCCAGGCACAGGACCTAGAAAAGCTGTTCTTTACCAGAGCGCCCACCCCTGACATGCCCCACTCTTCGCTGGCCTGGAGCACACAGGCCTGGGTTCACTGGTGTCCCAGGCTGGGGTATAGGCATTGGTTGTGCTGACACCCCTAGAGCTCAGGACCCAAACACACAAAGCTTCTCATCAGCCTGTAGCTCACACCTGAATCCCCCTTGCCCCTCACCTATTTGGTGTGATCAGGCCCCAAACAATATGACAGAACTAGGTTTAAACTCATTCTGTCTGAAGCATCCTGACCCCAGGTAGGCTCTATTCTTCACCAGTCTGCAGCACCCTGTACCCAAGTGCTCAGGCTCTGAAACCCACCACACAGGTCTACTCTCCTGACAGGGGTAGTACATACAGGGCCTGTTTTGCTGTGGCCCCTAGAGCTCCAGACTCAGATATACCAGGAGTTCTTCACCAGCCTGGAGCTCGCAGGACTGGATTCCACCTTTCCCCTCAAGGGGGTCGAGGCTCTGGATTCACTGTGTCCCAATTTGACCTGTCCTGTGCCTGTAGGGAGCACCCATCCCCACACATGCTACTGCCCAACCCCTCCCTAAGATACCCAACACCCCTCACTATACTTTCTTAAGTGTGTTTTGACCTCTGTGAAGCTGGAGCAAGCAGCACCTGCCTTCTCTTGTCCTTCAAGATGTCAGACATGTCCTTTGGAAGCATGAAGCATAACTGCTGGAATCATTGGTTTGCCCTTCTAAGGTTTTCCCTAGAGAGCTCTCACTTACTTGCTGAGTGGTGTGTGGACTCCTAAGCCTGTGTGGAGGGCTCATGGCCATTCGGTGGCCTTTATCTTTCCCATACTTTCCTGCTGCTTCCCTGGGGATTTGCATGCTTCCCTCTGCTTCCACACATTTGCTCATGCTGTTTCCTTAAGTCCCTTTCTGCCTGCTTCCTTCCCCTTCCCTGACAGATTTTCCCAGCCTCCACTTACTTGACAATAGCACATTCCAGTTTGGAACTCCCATAGTCTTGCAAGCATCTCTCTTGGGCATTGTGCCATTCTCCACCCTGTGTTTGAGTTATTTAGGATGCACTGATAGTTGCTCTTTCAGTCCTCAAATAGGGCCAATCTGTTCTGCCTCAAGACCTTTGCTTCCACTGTTCTTTCAGCCAGACACAAGCTTCTGTGGAAGTGTTACTAACTCCTAGTAGAATACAAGCTGTTGGGCAGCAGGACCCCTTCCTGTTTTGTTGTCTGATGTATCCCCATGACAGAGATGTTCAGCCCATTTACTGAATATCCTTTTATTTGAATGGTTCTTATTTCTTTGGCTTAAAATTAAAATTGTCTGTGATTTTTGTCCTGCTTTGACTATTCACTGTGAATTTTGTGCCTTGAGTATTAGTGTTTTCCTTGGATCTAATGTCATTGGAAACCTACACTGAAAAATCCCAGTTGGGCTGGAGAAGTGGCTCTTTGGATAAAGTGCTTGCCAAGTAAGCATATGGACCCAAGTTTGTATCCCCAGAAATCATGAAAATACCAGATGGGAGTGACAGCCAGCATATAATCTCGGTACTTTGGAGGCAGAGACAGGGAATCCCTTGGGCAGACTGGCTAGCTTGACTAACCAAATCACTGAGCTCTGAGTTCAGGTGAAAGACCCTTCCTCAGTAAATAAGGTGGACGACAATTGAGGAAGAAATCCGATGTAACCCCTGGCCTCCACATGCACATACATACATATGTGCCCACACACACGTGCACAACCACACACCTCACAGAGAGAGAGAATCCCAACTGGAGTTCCTGAGTGAAAATCTAAACTGAAAACATGGGTTGATGGGTTGGGGAGATGGCTCAGTGCCTTGCTTATAAGATGTAAACATACAAGTAAGAGGCAAAGGAATTAAAAATTTTTTTCATCTGCTTTATTGATTTGTGTGTGAAAATAGTACTTTTTAGAATTTGAAACCAGAAAGAATCCTTACTTCTGGAATCTTAGACATAAGCATTTTTATATGTGATAGTGTAGACTTTACTTGTTTTTTTGTTGTTTTTTAAATATTTTATTTATTCATTTTCAAGCAGAGATACAGAGAGAGAGAAAGAGAGAGAGAGCACCAGAGCCACCACCTTGTGCGTCTGGCTTACATGGGTACTGGGAAATTGAACCAGGAGCCTTAGGCACTGGAGGCAAGTGCCTTAACCGCTGAGCCATCTCTCCAGCCCTAGACTTTACTTTTTAATGTTAGATTCATGCTGGTTGTGGTGGTTCACACCTGTAGTCCCAGCGCTGAGAGGAGGAGCCATGTAAGTTCAAGGTCAGCTCGGGCTACAGTTGAGACCCTGCCTCAAAAAATTCAATTACTTTAATAGGGATGCTGAATCAGATCAGCATTTATCTTTTCATCAATTTGTCAAATTCTTCATTAAAAATTTTTATTTGAAAGAGAAAGAATGGGTGTGCCTGTGCCTTTTACCACCACAAACAAACTCTAGAGGTGTGCCCCACTTCGTGCATCTCACTTTACATGGGCACTGGGGAGTCAAACCCAGGTCGACAAGCTTTGCAAGCAAGCACCTTTAACCACTGTGCAACCAGCTCCCAACTTGACACTTTCTATTCATTTAAAAGCATAAAAAACTATAAAACTTAACGTCTATTAGAGTATAACTGTTAGACTCAGGGACACATCAAGCTTCCCGGAAAATTGAGTTTTAAATCACACTTATTGTAGTGATACCTTTTAACCAGAAAAACTTCTCGTTATCAGTAGTGCCTTTAATGCTGTCTGATTTTCTCCAGGTTTACTGTTAAAGTCACTAGTAGAGCTAGCTGTCCCATGGCATCCGAGTCGTCTCCTTGCTGGGAAACAGTGTCATCATGTCTGCCTGCCTGTGCCAAGGAGAGGCTGAGTCAGTGGTGGATTGAGGATGCCTTTAACCTTTCCATCCTCTGACAATTCCTGCCTCTGTGGCAGTAGATGCTTGCCCACAACACATGTGCATGGCTAGCCAGGCTCAGCACTTTATGGATATGTAATAAATATTTGACCCAAATAAGACTATGAGTAGTCATCCCTGGTAATCTTTCTTTCCTCTTCCTAACTTCTTTTGGCTTCTCCCTGCTTGTTACTGGGATAACTGTGTAGAGCAAAAGGAGGATTTTTCAAAGACCTTTCTTGCAGACAATTGTGAAGAAGAAAGGTCGATGGGAATGTGGGGATTACGGGCTTTTCTTAGGCTGGTTCTGCTTTCAGTAGATAGCCCATTCTTAGCTTTGCCCTCCCTTGGCTGCCTCACCTGCAAATTGTCAACGTCCTTGCCAAGTGATCTCAGTGTACATCGGTGAAACTGTGACTTCGGAGCACTTTCAGCACCAGAGCATAGGAATGACGTTTGATGGGAACAAGTGCAGATGCCTGCTCATGATAACTCAGTTCTCAAGTGCCTTCAAAATATTTCAAAACACTCTTCATTGTCACAGAACCATACAAAATTGATATTAATTAAAATCACTTACTGAATTTCATAGCAGTGAGGAATATTTCCAACTTTGAAAAAAAAGTATGTGTATGGTTTGTGTGCCTGTTTATGTGAGTATACAGGTTCATATGTGTGGGTGGGTGCATGTGCACAGGTATACTCAGAGATTTACATTGAATCTTCCACTATTACTTCTTCACCTTAATTTTTGAGACAGAGTCTCTCACGGATCAGCTAGACAAGCTAGCCATCAAACCCCAAGGATCCTCTGTGCCTCCCCAGTGCTGGGATTTGTGCAGATACTGTCACACCCAGCGTTTTCTTTTAGGGTCTCACTCTAGCCCAGACTGAACTGGAATTCACAATGTAGTCACATTTTATGTGAGTGCTGGGGATGTGATCTCATTATGCTTCCTCATTCTACTCACTGAGCCATGTCCCCAATCCCTGAGCTACACAGAAACTCAATAAAATGCCAACAGTGGTTGCCTCTGAGCAATAGGACTACTGGTGGATTTTCCTTTTGTATATTTCCCCCCAAATTTTCTATGATGATCATATATTACTATTTAAAATATTTTTGAAAGTTGCTCTCGCAAGTGCTATAGAGTTGATGTGCCTTGTATTGGGTCATGTGTCTTCCTGAGCTATGTTCTAATGATGCAACCTTGTCTCAGTCCAGGATCTGTGTGCTGTGGAAGACCATGGCTGTGAGCAGCTCTGTGTAAATGTGCCGGGCTCCTTTGTCTGCCAGTGCTACAGTGGCTACACCTTGGCTGAGGACGGGAAAAGGTGTGCAGGTGCGTATGCCTTGTGCAGTGAGAAAGGACAAGTTAAGCACAGGAAGGAGAGCCATGGAGACTCACCTTGTATGACCCACACAATTCAGTTACTGTCCTTCGTGTTCCAACAAAGCAGTCAGTTCTTTTGTCTAGTTGTTAGGCAGAATTTAAACATTAAGACTTTATATTTGCCTGTGGTCAGTGTTTGCTCATTCCATATCCTCAGCATAAGGCATATTTATGATAATCTCTATAAATATTATCATGTACTACTGCATTGCTTGAAAAGGGTTGGGTGGATTTTCTTCAAATTTGGAGTACATTCATAGGATGGCCAGACTTAACTATATAGCTCATGTGTTATATCTGAAATTCGCTTGGCAGTGTGGAGGGGTGCTTTGTGTTACTGTAAAGATGTCAGAAGCCTTCTTCTCTCATATTGACCAGTCAAAGGCCCAGCTGTCTGTATTGACAACATGATCACAATATGATCACAGAAACCTGGCAGCTTAAACACAAGGTCAAGGAGAGGGGTCTCTAGTGTGGTGCTTGGAACTGCAAACAGGGACTCACAGCCAGATGAACACCTTCCAAAGAGGTGAGGTGAATCCACAGGCAGCAATCAGGTGAGAGGTGGGAGAGGTTGACGACAGCAGATTTGTTCAGTGATGGATGGTAGGTCTCCTCAGCACCTTCAGAGCAGGCCAGGGTTTGTGGAACCGCCCTGATTGTTTTTATTGCTCTTATTTAATCTCATTCATCTTTAGAATGACCAACAGTACGTAAATAGCCGGTATTCAGTAAGTTGCAGGTGATACTTAAAAGTCTAAAAATCTGCAAGGAAGAGGACTTGACTGCATCGGAAGTGAACCTTGATTTCCTGGCTCAATTCTGCTTTTCTGATGTGTATACTGTTGCTGTCAGGGACCATCTTATGCCAGCATACCCTGACTCTTAGTTAGAATGTGAGAACAAAACAAAACAAAGAGGTGGTAGCCTGCCGTTTGCAGGTGCAATGAGACTGCTCTGGCTTTGCTTTTAAAAACTGGTGAGGTTGAATCCACACTTATCAGAAGAAGTAAGCAAATGGAATTGGTCTCCTGAGCCTTGGGGTTGTTTTATGTGTTTGGTGAGGGAGGCTGTGTGTGACCCACAAACAAAACAATCAGGCAAAAATAAAACAAAAGGAGACTCCAGAGATGAAATCTAGAAGAGAGCAGAGGTTAGTAGGAACTCTAGACATATTTCATCAGCAGCCGATTCGGATGGCCTGTGTATGGGCAGGTGGAGAACATTAAGAAGAGAGTGTGTTATGGTTCAGTTAATCCAGGATGACCCCAATTTATGCCAGCTCTTTTTATTTAACGAATGGGGGGTATGTGCGTACATGTGTGTGCATTTGTGGGTATCCATGGTGTGTGTGTGTGTGTGTGTGTGTGTGTGTGTGTGTGTGCATGCACTGGAGGACAACTGCAGGTGTTATATGAACATCATCACCTGTTTTTAGACAAGGTCTCTCATTAGTCTCTAACTCACCTATTAGGCTAGACTGACTGAACAGTGAGCCCCAAGTTTTCTCCTGACTACACTAGAGCTGGGATCACAGGCGTTTGTTACCATCCCCAGCAAGAGTTCTGGGGATCAAACTCGGGACCTCATGCTTGTGAGGCAAGCACGTTACTGACTAAGCTACCTCGGGAGCCCTATGCTAGAACTTAATGACACTCTGTATCATTTTTAAAGGCATTCTAGTTGGACGCTGAATTCCGTTTGGAGGGGCCAGCTCTGTGGCAGTGAGAATTCTTGGGAGGTATGGAAGGAAATGAAGGATAAGCTAGCAAGAGAAATCAGAAGTCTGGATCTTATCTTTGAGGAAGCTGCAGAAGGATGTTTCACTGGGGTGACCAATGCAAAGGCTTATTTTAAGAAACTCAATCTTGTACTGAATACAGGATGGAGTCCAGGAGGAAGACAGTGCACAGTGGAAAGGGCACTCAGGCATCTATGGCAAGTGCCGAAAGAGGAGACCCAGCCAGGATTTGAGTAATGACTGTAGGAATGGGGAGAGAGAGAGGAGGGATGAAAGAAGGTGACAGGGGAAGGGAATGTCTAAAGGGACTCCGTGAACTTGAGTGATGCAACAGTAATGACAGAGAGATGGGAACAGATTCTAGAAAAGATCATAAGTAGGGCTGGGGAGATGTCTCAGTAGATAAAGCACTCAAGCCTGAGCACTCAGCTTAGATCCCCACACTCCATGGAAAGGCCAGCTGTGGAGGGCTTCTGTAATCCAGCACCCTGACAACAGGAGGGGAGATGGAGACAGGAGAATTGCCCAGAAGGCCCCAACACTGGAAATTTAGCCTCTCACCTCTGAACGTACACTATGGTATGTGTACACCTATGCTGGTGCGTGCGTGTGTGTGTGTGTGTGTGTGTGTGCGCGCGCGCACGCGCACACACACACACACACACACACACACACACACACACTAATTAGCAGCTTTAGACAAAGCGAGTTTGATAACATGTCAGAGGGAGCAAAATACCCAGCCCCAACATGACAGAGGACACTGAGAAACAATGATGGCATTGGCAAACGAAGCTTTCCCGTGTTTGTTTTCATTTCCATTTCATTTTTTCTATTTAAAATGTCAGTGTGACTCTTGATTTGAAGTCACCTGGACCTTCAAGTCACTAAGGCCTCACCTCACATTCCAGTTCTGCTCCTCGCTAAGTATCTATCTATCTATCTATCTATCTATCTATCTATCTATCTATTGATTGGTCGGTCGATCGAGCTATCATCTATCTATCTTGCTTGCTTGCTTTCTCTCTCTCTCTCTGTCTCTCTCCCCTCTCTCTCTCTCTTTGCAAATAAGACTGAGGGGAAGAGAGAGAGAGAGAATGGGTACACCAGGGCCTCCAGCCACTGCAAATGCACTCCAGACACTTGTGCCACTTTGTGTACCTGGCTTTACGTACTGGGTACTGGGGAATCAAACTCAGGTCATTAGGCTTTGCAGGCAAGCGCCTTAACCACTGAGTCATCTCTCCAGCCCCAGCATGTGTCCTTATCTCATGGAAACTGCGAGCCTCGGTTTCCTTGCCCATAATGAGGATTAATAATACTTCCTTGCATAGCATCTTGAAGGACAAGCTATTGAGTAAAATTCCCAATGCTACCAGGCTTTGATATTATTGTTATAACAGCCATGATAATCATCGTTTCCTGGAGTGAAAAGAGAGTGGGAGACTGAGCCTAGAATTGCTGCCACATGTAGGGAACCAAAAAAAGTGAGGTCAGGAAGAATATTCATGAAGGGATGGTCTGAGGGGGTCGGAGAACAGGAGGAAAGGCTGCACCAGAAGACATCGAACATGATGGGAGAGCATCTCTATGCCAGGTCGGTTCATGCTGTGCTTTTAGCAAGGCCAAGGGAAACACAAATTAGAGAAAAAGCTGAAGAGTTGAATCAGTTTCACTTTAGAAAACACTTCAGAGCTTTCTGCCCTGAACTCTTGCCAAGCCTGAGGGACTGCCAAGTTGATGATGAGAGAGGATGGGGAGAGGGGTGGGTACCAGGGATAAGCAGAGCACAGGGCTAACCTGCTCAGTCAGAGGTGTGACGTGCCCAGCCACTGGGGAGCCGTGCAGTGGGTTTTCAGTTTCCACACATCCACAGCAGTGTTTTTTTCTCCCAGAATTGTGACGGTGAGCTGCATGAAAATTAGTCTGTGGACACTGACTGAGGCCTTTTTGTTCAACATTTCTACCAGTTAGTGCAGCATTACATTTGAGTTCCAGAGACCCATCTCCCTGATGACTCACTGCGCTGTTGGCAGGACTGAATGTATTTCCAGATTCAGTTGATCAGAGGTGGATTCTGACTGATACCCCCTTTGGCTTGAGTGGAGCTCCTGAACTTGTAACCCATAAGCAGACACCCAAGCTATGTCCCAGCATGAATTTTACAGGAACACAAGCTTTCAAACCATCACACATAGTTTTCAAAAGGTCACAACAGGTGTGTACAAAGTCAAAACCTGAACATTAGCCATGCGTGGTGACGCATGCCTTTAATCCCAGCACTCGGGAGGCAGAGGTAGGAGGATCACCATGAGTTCAAGGCCACCCTGAGACTACATAGTGAATTCCAGGTCAGCCTGGACTAGAGTGAGACCCGACCTCGAAAAACCAAAAAAAAAAAAAAATAATAATAAAATAAAAAACACAAACAAACAAAAAACCTGAACATTGCTGTTTCCTGATTTCACTTCCCAGAGGTAGTCATCCCTCAAAGCTTGACTCCTCCTTCCTGCCCCTGTATTAAGACAACTCACATAGGATGTTTCTCTGGTATGACCATCCAAGGTGTAGCATATTGCCTGACCCAGTGACTACTGAACAGATGCTTGAAAACAGTCTCTTTACTTCCCACTTGTGAGGGTTTATATTGTCAATTGACAGGACCTGGACTCACCTGAGAGGAATTGTGTACATTAGTTTAGCCTCTGTGCCTGTCTGTGAGGGATTGTCTTGATTAGGTTCATTCCTGGGCTATGAAAAAAGGAGAGAGCTGTCTGAGCAGCACTATTCATTGCTCTCTCTACCTCTCCCCTGCTGATGTGGCAATGTGATATCCGTGACACCATGATCCTGTTCCTGCCATGCTTTCCCCACTATGACTAACTCTACCCTCTGACACTATAAGCCAAAATAAACTCTTTCCTTCCCTGTGCTGCTTTTGGTTGGGTATTTTGTCCCAAAAATGAGAAAGTAACGGATACACCAATTTTACCTTACCCGATTAAAGAGGCAATGTGATCAAAATATAACCCACAATTATCAAATGTTATAAATCATAAGAACTGTTTGAAACATTTTATTTATATTACATAACCCTGTGGGGTTGGTGTTTCTTTCTCTGTTATCAACAAACTTGATAATCAAAATGCTCTTTAAAATATCCTGCTTCTGCAGATTGATCTCTGCTGAAAAACCTTGGAATGAGATTATAAATCACAAATATCTATCTTACTTTTTATTGCCTTGCACCTAAGTGCTGTCTATCCTTGTACACAGCTGAATGATTTCTCATATGTTGGGCAGAGACTGAACGTGGCAAGACAGCCTGACTTCCGACTCTGGGATTTAGCACTTTGTGATCTGGAGGGCCAAAGAGCAGCAGCCAGGGAATGACTGTGCTCTTTCCATCTCTAGAGGAGCATGTAGAAATATCAGGCAGAAATGACTGAGAAAACATTTTATTGCAGTAGAAAAGGGAATTGGAACAATGGAGGCATTGCTGAGTTAGTTACAAAGGTCATCTCCATATATCTGCCCCCTAACCTTGGCCTTCTTTTTTACAAGCATGGTTTTGCAACTAAAGAAGTAATTCCAACAAACCCAAAACATTTGGTAAATGATGTCAGAGTTGAATGGACTAGAACTGTCCTGGTCTTAAAGCATTTTGAGGTTCATGTGCCCGACAGTGGGTTCCTCTGTGCCAGAGGCTGTACTAGAGGCCTGATTTGCTGTCCCCAGTGAGTCAGTGGAAGGGCCTGACACCTTGAGAGTAAAGTAGATCAGGGTCTTGGGATCTAGCTCTGACTGAATCCTGCCTCTCTCTGCTCAGTTCAGAGTGCTGTGCACGCAAAGAACAAAAAAGCAGCATTAAAGCAAAGCCCTGGAGAGGCCCTCTTATCTTGCAGAAATGGCCTATGGCTGGCGAATTAATGGAAAATACAAATCAAAGAGGTAAATCCTAAAATAACTGCATACTGAGCCTGGTGTGGAGGCATCTATTATTCCAGCACTTGGGAGGAAAAATAGGAGAATCCATGCAAGTTCTAGGCCAGTCTGGGCTGCATAGTAAGACCCAGCTGTTGCAGTTAGCTTTCTCATAGTTGCACAGAAAGAACCCAAACAAAAACTGCTTGTGGAGGAATGGGTTTATTTTGGCTTACAGATCCAGGAGGAAGCTCTATCCTGGCAGGGAAAATGATGACATAAGCAGAGGGGTGGACATCACCTCCGCCACAGCACTGCAAACAGTGGCAGGAAGGTGTGCCAAATACTGGCAAGGGCAAGCTTGCTATAACACCCATAAGCCTGCCCCCAACAACACAGCTCCAAGGCTTTAATACCCAAACTGCCATCAGGTGGGGATCAAGCATTCAGAACACATTTGTTTGTGGGTGACATCTGGACCAAACCATTAACACCTGCTTTAAAAAGTGGGGGAGAGGGTTTGAGGAGCTCACTCAATGGTTAAAGGCACTTACTGCACAAGCCTGAAGGTCAAAGATTAGCTCCCAGCACCCATGTAGAACTAGATGTATGTAACCCACACATCTGTAATACCAACATTCCTACAGCAATGGAAACAGAATCGAAGAATCCTGAAGCTCAGGGGTCAGCTAGACTGATGTTCACAAGTGGAAGACCATACATACAAACACACACACATATATATACATACACACACATACCTACTTATGTAAACCTATTTTAATTTTTTTGGTTTAAAAATATAAGTATAAAGTTAGGGCTGAGGAGAGGGCACAGCAGTTAAAGACACTTGCCTGCAAAGCCTGCAGCCCTGGTTCAATTCCCCAGTGCCCATGTAAAGCCAGATGCACAATGTGACACATGCATCTGGAGTTCATTTTCAGTGGCAAGAGGCCCTGACACACCTTTTCTCATTCTCTCTCTCTCTCTCTCTCTCTCTCTCTCTCTGTGTGTCTCTGCTTGCAAATAATTTTTTTAAAACTTTAAAATATAAGTGTACATTTAATAATAATTGTATTAATAACACTTGAAAATTCTAAGTAGGTTAATTTGAAGAAAAAATAGAAATTCATAATCGGTGTTGTATAAATTATACCCATGACATATTGTGTGTGATTTTCAGTTTAGAGTTAAGTTGGAATAAAGATTTGAAGAATTCTGTAAGTAATCTTGGGCTGAATCCTTATAAATATTAGTGGAAAGTTCCAATCTTTTATGTTTATAAAAGTATAAAAATGATAGTCCTATAGTTTAATATTTTATTTGTTTATTGAGTTTGAGTGTGTGTGTGTGTGTGTGTGTAAGAGAGAGAGAGAGGGAGAGAGAGAGAGAGAGAGAGGGGGGGGAGAATGGGCATACCAGGGCCGCCAGCAAAAGAACTCCAGACACATGTGCCATCTTGTGCACCTGGCTTTATGTGGATCCTGAGGAATCGAACTTGTGTCCTTCTGCTTTGCCTTAGCGGCTAAACCATCTCTCCATCCCTGTTTTTTTTTGGGGGGGAGGGTGGTAGATAGGGTCTCCCTCTAGCCCAGGCTGACCTGGAATTCACTATGTCGTCTCTGGGTGGCCTGGAACTCATGGCAATCCTCCTATTTCCTTCCAAGTGCTGGGATTAAAGGCGTGCACCACCACACCCGGCTTCATTTTATTATATTTTATTTGATAACATATACAAGTGGCATTGGAAACAAACCATCATTCTCTCTTTTAAATAGAAGCTGTTAAATTTATGAGGATCCCCTGGGGGGTTGTTGACACAGATTCCTGGGTCACATACCCAGAATTTCTGATTCAGTTTGTCTGAAGTGGAACCTGGAACTGGTATTATGGACAAGATTTCATATGACTCTTGATACAAGCATTTCAGACCACACTTCAAAACCTGTACTTTCAAACCATAGCATTTGGTCAGAGGCAGAACACAGGTGTTCCGCCACAGCTGCTTGCAACCCAGCCTAGGAGAGAAGTGCTGGAAGTTCCAAAGTGCAGGGGCTCCCACTGTCCTGGTCATCTGGCATGCTCTAGACTTCAAGGAAAGAGAAGCAGCAAACAGGAGTTGGTTAAGTGGATACTGGTCTTAAAAGTTGCTTCTGCAAGAAGCCGGGCTTGGTGACGCATGCCTTTAATCCCAGCACTTGAGAGGCAGAGGTAGGAGGATTGCCATGAGTTCAAGGCCACCCTGAGACTCTATAGTGAATTCCAGGTCAGCCTGGACTAGAGTGAAACCCTACCTTGAAAAAAAAAAGTTGCTTCTGCATAACTTTATTTTGTTAATTTTGAGGCCAATACCAGCATATGGAAAGGGTGATACCTTATATGAATGAGAAATTCAAAATAAGCAGAGTCTGCATTTCTGGTTTTTTTTTAATACAGAGACCATCCACTCATCATTGTAGCACTGGTATTATCATAGAAATCAGAAGTTACGTTAGCTGCTTCTTCCTTGGAGGGGAGGGACACTAAGAAATGTGTCTAGAGATAGAAATGGCAGGCACTGTATCTGATGTTGGGAGGTTTCCAAGATGGTGGTTAAGGTCCAGCATGAGGAAGTTGAAGGTGGGGATTGCCAACAGATAGCACAGGCCTATGTGAGCCATGGCGTGGTCAACTCCCATGACACACAGACTGAGCCTTGTGCGGGGACTCCTGACTCCTTAATCTCAATGTCCCCAACACGGCCATTGGTTTGCTTAACAACCCACTGGCTCTTGAAAAATGGTAAATTAACTTTTGGAAAGATTTGGTGCTAACTCAATGTTTATTGAATGACTCAACTCCTGCCACTGGCTAATATCCCATGAGACAATGTGAGTATCTTGTTCCCACCATAACAATTCACAAAACTTAGGTGCTATTAGAGCTGTTTAGAGAGGTGAAGTTACAAGAACAGTACTTTAAAAAATATTTGAGAGAGAGAAAAGAGGCAGACAGAGAATGGCTCACCAGGACCTCAGCCACTGCAAACAAACTCCAGATGCATGTGGCACCTTGAGTTAACCTTGGCTTAACATGGGTACTGGAGAATCAATCAGGATTTATAGGCTTTTTAGGTAAGAACCTTAACCACTGATCCATCTCTCCAGCCCCAAGAACAGTACTTTTGGACTGAACCTCCGTGACTCCTGGGGAAAAACAAACAAACATGGGCTGTCACCCTTATAATCCCAACTTTTCAGATGATGACACGGAAACAAAGTAGAGACGAATGGAGAGGAGGAGGGAGTATGGTGGAAGTTTGGATTTGATAGGAGCAAAGTGGGGGTGGAGAGGGAACTATCATGGCTTCTTGTCTATAATTATGGAAGCTGTCGATCAAATGTTTAAAAATTAAATCCATGAGACTATTAAAAACATGAATAAGTGAAAAAATAAAATCTTAGCTTTCCCCTTTGCTTCCTTCAGTTAACATGATTAAAAGCACGATTTTGTGTTTAAGAAATTGTATGTGCTAGCTGGGGGTGTAGGTACTTGCCTAACAAGCACAGAGCCCAGGGTTGAATTCCTACCACAATAACAGCAAAAAGAAATACATGTGTATTATTTTTTCAGATTCCCTTTCTTTGGTTTTATCAATTTTAGCAATCAGTATATACTAAAACAATACATAAAGAAACTGCTTTCTTTTTTTTTTTTTCCTTTTTGGTTTTTCAAGGTAGGGTCTCACTCTTGCTCAGGCTGACCTGGAATTCACTCTGTAGTCTCAGGGTGGCCTTGAACTCATGGAGATCCTCCTACCTCAGCCTCGTGAGTGCTGGGATTAAAGGCGTGAATTACCACACCTGGCCAAGAAGCTTCTTTTTATCTATATAGTCCAACCACCTTCACAGAGCAAGCACTCTTATTTTCCATTTTTGGGCTCTGCTCTGGAAAAGGATATAATCATGAGCATGTACAATTTTGAGGTCTACTTTTTGTTTTACCAGATTTTGTTTTCATATTTATAGTTAGGCCAGCTTAATTTTATTAATTATATTATTGACAACCTAATGGCCCAACTGGAACTACCGGTGTTCCTTGCAGTGCCAGTACCTTCACATCTCAGCTCCTGGTAGCTCCGTCCTTTCAGTCGCTCTTGTCACAATCCTCTTTCCCCTTCATTCATCTCTGACGCAGAAGGAACCTCACTGGCGCACCTGCAGCAGTCACTCTAAATACTCATTTCCTAGGCTTCATAGCAAAGCACCCTACCCTGGGAGACTTCCAACAACAGGTGCTGCAGTGCAGGGAGCTAGGGACCAGAGACTCAGGTGTCAGAGCCAGCAGGGCCATAGGCCTCCTCTGAAATGTGCACAGAGAAATCCTTCCTGACCTTCTAGCTTCTAGAGATGGCTGTCCATCTTGCATCCTCAGCTCAAGGCTGCATTGCTGTAATCTCCACGTCTGTTTTCACAGGTGCTTTCTTCTTCTAAGAGAAAGCATCTGCCATACTGGATTAGGGCAGACCCGAATGACTTCATCTTATCCTGATTACCTCTGTAAAAACCCTGCTTCTAACTAAGCTCCCAAGGTGAGGTCTGTAACATGGTAGGTTCTAGAAGCCCACCAGTCCTTCCTGACCATAACATCCTCATGTCCACCTTCATTACACCCCGGCCACCCTCCCCCTCAGTCCCTGTTCCCCTTTACTGTTTTATTTTTCTCCAACATTCTCCACCTTCTAATCAATTACATTCTCTACTGACCACTACCACCACCACCCAGAGGTGAGCTCCGAGGCTGGGCTGTGTGTCTGGTTATTGACTTTTTCCCTAGCATTTCAAACAGGGCCGTGAATAACTCAAGCCCATGAAAACTTTCCTCATGAATTGCTAAACCATTTACCCTTATCATAATATTTTCCAGACATTCTCGTCACTGTAAATGATGCTGCTATAAATAACTTATAGCATAGAAATAATTTCCCTTTTCAGATATTTATTTGGGTCAGTGTTATAAAATTGCCTTACATACGGATTTTTATCAATTTGTAATGTTATCCACCATTGGTAAAACTATGTCTGAGCTGTCTTGCTGCCTTTGGGCTTTCTTTTTTTTTTTTTTAATTTATTTTTGTGGTGCTGGGGATTTGACCTGGGACTTCTTACACGCTAGGCACGTGCTGTACCACTGAGATTCAATGCCACCTGTCACTGGCTTTTATTTCAACATTATTTTTGCCAGTTTAGTAGGAATAAGTGTATGTTGAGATCATTTTGATTTGCATTTCTTTGACTTTTAAATATAATTGTCCATATATCCTTTAGTTTAGCTTCTGCTATGAATTGCCTGGTCTAGACTCCTGATTATTTTGAGGTAGAGATCTTGGTTCATTTTTATTATCCGTACTCTTTGTGTGTATGTGGGGGAGAGAGAACAGCAATATTAATCTTGATTTATACTTGCTGTAAGTTTTCTTCCATTCGGCCATTCCCTTCTCTTGAGTATTTCTAATTAAACTCTGAATGTTTGTTATTTTCTACAGCTGTGGATTACTGTGCCTCGGAAAACCATGGGTGTGAACATGAGTGTGTAAATGCTGACAGCTCCTTCTTGTGCCGGTGCCGGAAAGGATTTTCTCTGAACCCAGATAAGAAAACATGCTCAAGTAAGTTACACACACACATACACACACACTCACTCACTCACACACATTTAGTGCTACTGCTGTGGTGACTGTGTGTGGAAATCTCCCAAACATAGGTTAAGTCATGGGGTTCCAATACTTTCTGCCCTATTCTTCCTCCATCAGACCTTTCTACATTGCCCCAACTCTATCTCAACATCCCCATTCAAGTTATTTGATGACGGCATCTTTTGTTGGAGACCACATGTGGGCGTGTTCTTCCAGCCTCTGCTGAGCACGCTCAGACCAGCACCCTTCGTGTGCCTTGGCCTGGCTTTATGTCCATCATTATTAACAGGGCTTGAGGGGTATTTTCATTGAGCTCTGTGGCTTGTGGGCTGCAGCTCTGACTCCACATGAGCACCAGAAAACTGCTGAGCCAAAAAGAACTGAATGTGGTTTCTTCAGGGCAGGGTAGGGATAGGTGGATGGCATTTTGCTGAGAACTGCTCAAATTTTCTTTGAGCTATTTAGTTTTATTTGATTTTTAACTATGTGCATAAAAACTTGAATTAATTTTAGCTCCTAAAGTTGAAACATAAAGGCTATAAACTTGATCACCAGTTTTACAAAAAGATGCCAGACATGTTCTTTTCAATACAAAGGTGTGAGAGGCATGTTAGAGGTTCTGTTTGTGGGCTGTTATGCTGCTGTGTTGAGGGTCACTTGGGAGAAGCCTGTTTCAAAAGTATCAGGGCCCAGCATGAGGTTAAAAAAGCAATTTAGAATAAGATGTCTGAAACACATGTCATTAAAAGTGTGTATACCTTCCATCTTTCTAAATGTGCCCATCATGTAAAGCAGACTACAAGTGCACAATTATTTTAAGTGTCCTCCCAAGGCCCCCATAAGCATAAACCTATCTCCTATACTTCAATCCCTTGATGTCAATAGCTTAAAACACCAAAGCTGGAGGTGGGGCGTATATGGAACAGTAAGGGGCACATTACATCAAAAACATGTTTCCAGGGTTCCAGCCTTGAGCCAGTAGAAATAGAGGAGGCCATTTCCTTTCTGGAGGAGGATGAAGCGGCTGGGTCTTAAAGGCGGGAGCCATCATTTGCCAGGCAAAGGAAGGTGAGATGGTGATGCCCGGAGAAGGAAAGTAGTGTCATCATGTGACACAAACAAGGGCGTTTGGAACTCCATGCCCAGCACACACTGCCTGAAGGTTGTTCTGCTTGTGGAGAGAATGAGTGGCTGAGTGCACTGCTCTGCTCCGTCTCCCCTCCCTTCCATATCTGCTGAGCTATGAAACAGTAGTCAGGCTGTGGTTGTGGTCAGGAAAGGCGGAGTCTTTGGCTGCTGGGCTGAGGAGTCAGTACTCCCATCCAAGAGGAGCCCTGAGCTCTTGGCTCAAATTCCAGCTCCTCTACCTTTTCTCTGGCGACCTTGGGGGTGTTATTTTATGTTCAATTTCCTCAACTAGAACAGGGGGTTATGATACCAGAGATAATTCACAGCATTGCCTTGAAGACTAAATGAAATAAGTTATAGAAACCCTTTAATAAATTGCCTGAATTAAGTTTTTACAAAAGATCATATTAGCTTCAAAGACTTTTAGAGTTTACTGAGCATATATTGTGTGCCTAGGCTCTGCTTAAAGATACATAAACATTTAAGCCTTCTGGGACTAAGGAGATGGCTCAGTGGTTAAAGGTGCTTGTTCGCAAAGCCTTCTGGCCCCAGTTTGATTCCCTAGTATCTATGTAAAGCCAGATGCACAAAGTAGTTCATACATCTAGAGTGTTTTGTTTTGTTTTATTTTTTGCACTGGCAAGAGGCCCCGGTACAATTTCTATTCTCTCTCTCTCTCTCTCTCTCTCTCTCTCTATATATATATATATATATATATATATATATATATATATATATATATATATGTCTTTCTCCCTCAAAGAAATAAATAAAAATATTTTTAAAAAATCAAGATTTCTAAAATTCTGAGAAGTGCTGACTGTTGAGTGCTTAGTGTCTGCGACATCTCTGTCACACCCTCCAAGGCTCAGAGACCATTGCAGAAGAGGGGGCAGAAAGAACCTAAGAACCTGAGGATTGGGAGGAGTACTTTGGGACACTGTTCTGTGGACATGAAGTGACCATTGCACTCGTGACCTCATAGTGGCTGTTGTGACCTTCACAAGACCTGCGTAATATTGAGTCCACCAACATCTCAACATCGATGATGGAGGAGGGCCAGAACAAGCTAACAAACAAACAAACAAAGAGTTCAAACTAAAAGAGGGACTGGTTGGAGAGAAAGGGTTCAGTGGAAGACACGTAGGAGGGGAGACAAAAGAAGGTGATGGAAGGAGATTGTCATCAAATTACATTATGCGCATATGTGAGATTTTTCAATAAAATTTTTTAAAAAGAATCAGAATATGAAGCTGGGCGTAGTGGCACATGCCTTTACTCCCAGCACTCCGGAGACAGAGGTAGGAGGATCACTGTGAGTTCAAGGCCACCCTAAGACTACATAGTGAATTCCAGGTCAGCCTGGCCTAGAGTGACATCCTACCTTGAAAAACCAAAAGAGAGAGAGAGAGAGAGAGAGAGAGAGAGAGAGAGAGAGAGAGAAATAGAGGGAGAGAACTCAAATATGAATGAAAGGAGTTCATGGGCAGGAGAGGGTAATGGTGGAATTGAATATAAACACAGCACATTATATAAATGTATGAAATTATTATGATAAAACTCATTATTTTGTACAATTTTATATAATAAAATAGCTACAGAAAACCAATATCCAAACTTATATGAAAATCCTATTAAATACTCCTGTTTTTCAACTAAAAAAAATTCAAGACTTTAAAGTAGATGGGAGTACAAGTCAACTCCCCACAGCACAGCTCCGCCAAGTATCAGGAGTTATGAGACTGAGAGCCCACAGTGTGCTTCGGACAACCCACGGCTGGTTGGTGTTAATGGAAGGAGACAAGCTAGGCTCGAGCAGGTGGAAATGCTGTCTCACTGAGCAGAGGATGGAGGAAACATGCCCTGGCTAATATGCTCCTGGAGGAGTCACCCATGCCCATGTCCAGCCCCAGTTCCCACAGTGGCACCATCTCCCCACACTGTGGCTCACATGTCCCTTCTGGCTGAGTGAGGATGATGCAAGCCAGGAGGAAGTCTGGACCCTGCTGTCAGACCCTAGAAGTAGACAGGGCGGCATAGCCAGGGCGAGATTGGTCTGGGAGTCAGGGCAGGACTCATCCAGCTGGGAGGTCTCACCAGAGAGGCTGGGAGCCAGCAACTCACTTATCTCTGGATGCTGTCAGAAACAAGACCTTGACCGGGCCAATGCGTGGGTAGAGCAGAGTGCTGGGAAAGCTGAAGGGTCCAGCCAGCAGCACTGGGTGAGCTGCCCCGCAGAAGGACTGCTTCCAAGACTCTACCTCCAGAATCCAAAAAGAAAAAGAAAGAAAAGAAAGGAAAGGAAAGAGAAAAGAGATGCTTCAAGTATTTAGAAAGTTGTGAGAGAGGAAGTAAAGAGAAAACCCACTTGGGAGAAACCAGACCCTTGAGTGCTCTGGATCTATAGCAGGACAAGGACAAAAACATATCGGTTAAAAAAAAAAAAAACATATCGGTGGCAAGGACAGAAACACCATGGAGGGAGGAACCTAGTGGCACCAGGGTAGCCCTGATAGTAATTACTCAGGCAGCATGGCTTCCTGCCAAGGCCTCCTACCACACTGCTCTGATGTTGAAAAGTTTTTTCTACTTGTTACAAAAATAAATAAAGAAAATATAACTCAATTTCTTACATTCCAATCTCTACTTTTAACCAAAAGTGTACTTGAAAGCTAATCCAATTAGTAAGTATGCAATTATAGTCTATAAATGGTATTCCATCAGTGTAATATAACAAGCATGATTAATTTATGATTAGACCAAGATGTACATAATTAGAGCTCTACATTCCAGAATAAGTAATAAAATTCAAAATACCTAAGTGGCATTCAAAAAAGCTTCCCCAAAGCTGGGTGTGGTGATGCATGCCTATAATACCAGAATTCAGGAGGCAGAGGCAGGGGGATCACTTTAAGTTTGAGACAAGACCCTGTCTCAAAAAGCCTAACCAAAAAAAAAAAAAAAAACTCAAAAAAATTGCTCCTTGGCCTTTTGGCTTCTTAGTGTTTAAAAAAAGCATCCTTTTTTATATCAATTCCTTATGCTGAAACAACCCATCCCAAATCAGGTTGACTACTTCTTAGAGGAAGAAGAGAAACATTAAATGTAGCACCAATTTGCAAAATACTGGCTTTTTGTTTTTTCAAAATATACATAACATAAATTTTAACCATGTACCCATTTGAAGTTTCCCTAAATACATTCACATCTACCACCAAACTAAAACTCTCTACTCCATAAGTAATAATTCCCTTGGATACATACCCACCCCAGTCCATGGCAATCACAATTCCACTTTCTGTGTCCACGAATAGAACTGTTCCAGGATCCTTTTCTTCATATAAGTGGAATCATACACTATTTGTCCTTGTGTGACTGACTAGCTTATTCCACTCAGCACAAAGCCTATAGGGTTCATTCATATTGTTGCATGTGTCAGAACTTCCTTCCTTTTTAAGGCTGAATCTTATTCCATTTTAATGCTTGCTGTGTTTTGTCTATCCATGGGCACAGATGTTTCCAACTGTGGGCTATTACGAATTATGCTATGAACTTGGTGTTCAAGCCCCTGCTTTCAATTTTGTCAGGCATATATTTAGAAGTAGCTGGATCATACAGTGGCAAAACTTTTTGATGTCTAATCTTAATCCTTCACTCGAGCCAAGTCTGAGAGAACAGGGAGTTGTTCAGCGTTTTCATTAGGACAGTAAATAGAAGGCGACAGGAACTCAAGACTGGTATCAAAGAGTCTGGGCTTTAAATCTAATGCACACTCATCTAATGCCATGTTGCTGAAAAAGTTTTCATTGCTGTCTATTCCTTTTCTGCTGATGTTCATGGTTTTCCAGACTCCATTGATAACAGAGTAGACGGTTCCAATTTATTTTTCAAGTCAATAGGCTTTGCACAGTCAGGCACCAAATGAAGGCACTGCGTTCAAAGAGAAACACAAGAAGGAAAGAATTTTATGCCGTTATCAACAATCGAAGATCTAGAACCTTCTGTCAGGCTCTCTGGCCAGGCTGTAACTGGTCACTCCCTACCTATAGACTGCAAGATGCCCTTATTGTTGCCAATAGCAAGGACTCTCAATGGGATTCTTGGCCAACTCTCAGTTTAAGGTCCTCACTGTGCTATTGCACTACCCCTGTTGACAGGACACTCGTTACTCTCTATGACAGCTCATTCCCCTTTGCTCGGCTCTGACTCTTAGAAAGATTCCCTAGGCTGAGCTGATCTCTACTTCCTTAAGACTTCAAGAGAACAACTTGAGCCTCTAACAGTCTTTGCAGTCACTACGAATGAGTCATAACAGAATAACTTAATTTCACTTAGTAGAATTGACAGGCATGAAAAGTGTGTCAGCAACTATCTAGACTTTAAAAGGCATTTGATCAGTTTGCTAATGGGAGCCTCATGCCTTGTGTGCTGACTGAAAGAATAATTGATTGAGGTTATGACTGGCTGAAGGTCTTAGCAGAGGATACAAATTACTGAACTGAACTCACGATCCTCCTGCACCAGCCTCCCAAGTGCTGAGATTTTAGGTGTGTGCAATCATACCTACCCAAAAGGAGTTTTTAAGTAGCCTGGTTGGAAGAAACCTTAAAGAGGGTACAAGAGCTATCTTTGATTCTCAATGACTCCTTTTGGTTCTTTCAAGCAGAGAGAACAAGACAGAGAGAGAGAGACAGAGAGAGAGAGAGAGAGAACACTAGGGCCACCACCTTGTGGGTCTGACTTATGACTTATGTGGGTCCTGGAGAATTGAACTGGGGGCCTTAGGCACTGGAGGCAAGTGCCTTAACTTCTGAGCCATCTCTCCAGCCCCCTTTTTGGCTCTTGATTACAATGTTTATGCAGCTAAAGCCCAACAAAACACCCCACTAGGAGTAATATCAACAATCACTTATTCATTCATCAGTATCTGTTGAGTGTCTACTGTGCCCCAGAAATAATTGCAAACACAAAGCTTAAATCCCTGACCTTGTGAAGCTTATACATTGTACTGGAGCAAAGTAAGAGAAAACTGTCTTAAAAAGTGACATTCGATCAAAGACTGGAGAGAGATGAGACAGGAGGGAGACAGTCTTGGCAGAGGGAATGTAGCACCAATATACATCCCAGAAGCAGGAGCTGTGAGGCACAGCAAGGTGAAGCCCCTGCGACGACCCCAGAAAACGGACATATTGATCTGCAGAGCATTCGGCCTGCTTCCTTCACAGTCTACATTTGATTCCAGCTCCCAAATTCCAGTCATACCTGTGAACGCATAGTTACTCCCCTAGACTGAGGTCTCAAACTCACTTTGTTGTCTGTATTTTGAGTTTTGCATAGAGACATCTGTAACTACATATATTCTTCTCAGCAATGTCCTCTGATTATTTTTTTCCAAATCTCTGGGTACCTCCTACACTGTTCTGTTTCCTATCTTACTTCTGCTATTTTCCATGGCAACTAGTTTTGTAATTATGAATAAATATTTATTTTTCTGATTATAAAAGTAATACAGGCTTATGAAGATAACTGGTTTAATAAAAATGAAGCTGTACAAAATTAAATTATCTATAACCCACTGCCCACAGATAACTATTTTAATCTCAATTTGGTACATTTCTCTCTAATCTTTAAAAATTTATTTATGTGGGGGGGCATTCCACTGTCTCTTACTGTTATAAATGAACATATTTTTTTAAAATGCTTATACAAGTAAAATTCCTTTACAATAAATTCCACGAAGCCCTTTCTTTCTGAATATTTCAGTTTAAATTAGAGACTCCCTAAAGATGGAATTCTCTATCTGGGTCTTGAAAGAGCTGACTTGTGTTAGCTGAGTCCACGGAGGCAGTGGGGAGGAGGTGTAAGACCAGCATGTCTGCGCCTTTCCCTTCTAGTCCCTGTATTTCCTAGGAGTTGATATGTGTCCTTATTGTTTGGTGCAGTTTGAAGAGTTTGAGGGGTTTACAGTTTGACTTGAGGAAGGTTTGATTGCTTTAATTTTGCATAAATTCCAGAAAACACTCAGCTAAAGTGTTTCTTCTCAGCCTGCAATCCAGCAAACTTACACCCAGTTTTGATCTTAGTGGCTCTCATATGCACCAAGTTAACGAGCTATGTTGGCAAATTCCTTGCTTGCATAAATATTTTTAGCATGTCAAAAAGATTCTCTTTTTGGAGGGGGCATCCCTAGCCTTGGAAATAGCTTTCTGGAGAGACCCTTTCCTAGCCTAAATCCTCGATGCATGCATTTTACCCACTTAGTAAACAATGAAAACTAACAATCTTTGGTTTTCATATGTCAACTGTATTCTTTTATTCATTTTCCTATGGTCTCGCTCTCTTTTAGAGATAGACTACTGTGCCTCACCTAACCATGGATGCCAGCACGAGTGTGTGAACACCGATGAGTCCTATTCCTGCCGCTGCCTGAGAGGTTTCATGCTGAACCCAGACAAGAAAACCTGCCGAAGTAAGTCACATGGAGAAAGGGGTGTTCCACCCAATGCTCCTCTCGACCTCTCCGAGATGATCTTAAGCAGGCTGTGCTTATAGTCAGCACTGATGTTTGCCAACGTCAGTCTACCCCCTTTCTTTAACCTTCTGGCTCATTAGATGGTATTTTGTGAATGTTGCTTAGAGATCAGATAGACTGGATTTGTTTAACAACTCTGTCCATGCAGGAGCCCCTTCTGTCTGACAAGAGGTTGCTCACCCTCTTCTTCACCCCCAGTGGGATCTTGAGAAAGAAAAGGCCCAGAGATGGGAGAGCAAAGGAGATGGTTTCTTCCAGTCCTACAAGATAGAAAACTTGATGGCTGCCAAGGTTTCAAGGAAATCACAGATCTGTTCTCTTAGGAAGGACAAAGAAAAGTCAGACTCTAGGGCATCCACATGCAGGGGATACAGTGTGTCAGCAGGATGATCCTGAGCATGTGCCAAGTGACTCAGATGCCTGTCATCTGGCACACTGGTGGCATAACCAGTAGTCTGGAGCATCTACCCAAATCAGATTTCTTTAAACTGGACCATCAGGACTGAGGATATAGCTGAATGGTAGAGTGCTTGCTTAACATGCACAGGGCCTTAGTCTGATCAGGTGTACTGCACATTAATTAATTAATTAATTAATAAGCAGACATATCAGACTTCTTCTGAGAGATACTAGAATGGAAAGCCCACAAGGGCAGAGGAGCTTTCCTTTTTCACCACCAAGTCCTCAGCAGCTTGGGGTGCTTGGCACGTGTTGGTTCAGTACACAGTTATTGAATGGACAAATGAATGGGTAAAAAGAGATTGTTCTGAAATGTATCATCCTGTAGAGATTGCAGTTCTTACTGGATTCCTTGATCTCTTGTCTTTGATTTCTGACCATGCCATTCATAAAATTCTCTGGAGCTTCCCATTATTTCTCTCCCTCTCTTCCTTCCTCCCTCCTTCCCCCCTCCACCTTGTTGTAATTCTCCTCTTTCGGCATACCAGGAGGTATGACAGGTGTGTCCAGTGGGATGTGTTTCCCCATAGGCTGCTGCATCCACTGCTCTGGCCACAGGTACAGCAGCATTTCGTATGACTGGACTGCGTGTACAAAGCTCTCAGTAGATCCCTCTTCTGCAAAGCACTGTGGGCCATGTGTGTAACCAAATCAAGACAGATCACATTGTGCGTATAGCACAAATTAATTTACACGCTCATTCTACTAAGTGTTAAACCATGTATGTTGGCAGATGCTTGCAGAGCCCATATTTTGAAACCGAGCCTCTCTTACAAAAGTTAATTCCCACCGGCCTGCCTGACTACAAACCCTGAAAACAGTCCATCATTAAATGGAAACCCTAATTGAGAGCATTCAAAACATGAATACAATGAGATTGGACATTTTCCATTGGACCACACACGCCTGCAGTATGTTGGAAGACCGCTCCCCTCTGTGCTGTTGACACCTTTTTCTAGAGAGGAGTGAATCGGGGCCTGACTGCACCATGGGAAATCGGTTGTAGGTGGGCTCATATTTGTGAATAGGGTTCTTAGGGGGATAATTAGATCAGGTTCAATGCACTCATACTTGCATGCTTCCTGTGTGTTACTAATGGAGCAGAAGAGGAAAACAAGTTGGGCATGTGGCCATTGGTGGAGACTTTGCTTGCTAGTACTCTAAGATTTTCTCAGCCTGTGCACTCCCTCCACACCCTGCCGGAGAGACAATTGGAAGGAAAGATGCCATCAAGACAGTAAGTGCTCACATCATTATCCAGGAGAGGCTGAGAGTGCAGCTTAACCATCCCAGATTGGTGCACAGATAGGCCTCGTCTCAGGTTGTAGCACCTGCCAGAGGCCTGCTCTTGTAGACTCGGTGTTGAAAGCTCTGTTTCCTCTTTAGCCAGGTGCCCTGTTTTTGTTTTTGTTTTTCATCGAGGAAAAATAGACTTTGCTTCTAAGAGCTGGTGTCCTCATCAGCCCTTCTCGCAATGTTCCTCTTCATCATTAAAATTTCCATTGTCCTTGCCGTAAGCCCAGCCCTGGACTCCTGAGGTCAGCTCCCCAGAACTGTCCTGACATAAAGCTTGCACTCATGATAGGTATCTGGAAACAGAAATGAGTGTTCTTGGTCTCTCGGTGGCAGAGGGAAGAGAAGCAACTGGACTTAACATCTGGGGTTTGTCATTAGGAGTCTAAGGCCTCCAGCTGATCTGAGCTTAGGGTACAGCCATTTACGTGATAGCTTGGAATGATTTGCAAATCTAGTGAGACATTAATGTTTTCAAGGAACGCCATGTCAATTCAATTAAGCTGGAACAAAGAGTTCAAGGCAACAACCTACTGATGGAAAGACTCGTGGCCAGGACTGGGTATTCGGCCTCCATCCCTCAAGAGTGCTTTCATCAGTTTAAGATAATATGAAGGTGGTGGCAAAAAGTGGAACCCAGGCTGGCACATCTAGGGGGAGCCTCAGGGCTGAATCAGATGCAGATAGTAGACTCTGATACCCAGGTGGGGAAGGGGCCTCATAAATGAAAATGACACTCTAAAATGCCAATGTGAAATCCTCAGGCTTGGAACTGGAGAGATGACTCAGCAGTTAAGGCACTTGTCTGCAAAGCCTAACAACCTGAGTTCAGTTTCCCAGTACCCACAAAAGCCAGATGTACAAGATGGCACATGCATCTGGAGTTCATTTGCCCTGGAGTGCCCATTCTCTCTCTCTCTCTCTCTCTCTCTCTCTCTCTCTCTCTCTCTCTCTCTCTCTCTCTCTCTCT